>JAGVSQ010003081.1:0-22620 GCA_022683975.1 Rhyacophila evoluta | reverse complement strand
TGCGGAGATCCATATACTCCTCTTTTGGAGTGGATATCTTCACATTGTGTAGATTCATATGCTCCAAGTTGGGAGCGAACATGGTATAAAAAGTAAAATGATCGTATTTAAAAAGCGTTAAGATATCAAATTATTATTTCCGTGAAAAAATGCGCTAGATCAATGTTTCTTACGTGGTGTCAGTGTAATACATGAAGCGACCATCTCTTATACTTACGAGAAGCCTTGTATTCTAGGTCCAGTTTTCCCTTGAATATTCCCATATCTTGAGGTTTGAGGGGAGGAATCCATTGATAAACGGGATTACTCTTCTCTTTAAAAAACCACTTAATGACTAGTCCACTACTGTTCTTTAGTGTGTATTCGCAGTCCAACACCACGGACTCCTGGCCTCCTAATTCCACCAGCGGTGGGACTACGAGCCTCTTGATTTGGACGGCAGCGCAGGCTGAAATGGAAAAGAATATTTGCATTAGAATATATACACATTGTATTAAGTCAAAATAATGTATATTATTTAAATTATTATTCTACAATCGGGCAATTGAATACATGTTTACTTCATAAATGTTCCGATCGGGTATATGGAAAAACAATTGAATGCTGAATTGAAAAAAATCTGTTCGATAGACACGCATTCTTACTGGCTCACTCTATTCCGCTTCCCATTTTTGAAACATCCTGTATGCTGTTATTATTACACATTCCAATATTTACAGGTCGACCACTCCACTGCTTGCAGTGTTACGAAAGGTAAAAGTGAAATGACATAAACTCTGTATAAAAAACTGTATAATATGTGTGTATTCTTTAATTGCCGCCCAGTTAAAGGTTCAATCTAATAATCCGACTTTTTATATTTGTAAGCCATTGAATACGCTTCATTATGTTATCTAAATATAATAATATTATCATTGTATGATAAAATATCACAGCCGCACGTTATAGAACTTTAAACTTCAATGGCAATATAAATTTGAACTGTTTAAATAGCGACTGATCTCAGTACTATAAATCATTTTCGATGATTACTCGCTTCAAAATCATATCTCTGCGATAAGTCCACTTTTTAGGTAAAACGCCGGCAAACTGCCTCGACCGTATTTCTGCAAAAGCTTCAAAAACATTTACGAAGCCTTTTCGCTAAGCTTCCCGGAGCCTATTACATTTATATACAAAACAACCTTCCGGTGAAACTTTAAGTTGGGAATTTGTTCCGACACGACTCGATTTACTCGAATAAAAGCCAAGTATTTTGCAAGTACCTGTATACGCGTATCAATGGGGTAAATTGTAGGTACCTACCTATTCGAGTGGATTTCCATATAAATTGGGAAAGTCGGTGTTAATTGGATACAACACACAGATACAGATACATAATACGAACGAATAATTTATTTATTTCACAGTTGAGTATTTAAATCTATTAACAGGCCTGGCCAATCCAAATTGCCCCAAAAAGAAGAATTGCAAATTGCGGTCGAATATTTTTTCGATATATCTGGTCTGGCTTTATAACGAAATTAGTACTAATTATCGTAAGTGATTGTAAATTATTGATTGAATTAAATTATTTATTGATTTGAATTTTTAATCCAGATCAATAGAGAAAGTTTTCCAACAGTGTAAATCTAAAATAACGATACTACAACTATTGTAGATTTGAAAAGAAAATATTTGTATGGCAATAAAGACACGATGGCTTCATTTATTTACAAACATACTTGAAGAATTGATTTTGTAAAATAAATACGCTTTTAAAGTTTCAGAGATTATGGCCGCGGGTCATACAAGAAAGCCACGGGCCGCGGATTGGCCATTTCTGATCTAGTATAACAAATTTCTTCACTACTCACAGAAACGTTAAAGGATATTCGTAGAACTATTCAGACCAAACCGAACTTAATAATTTTATTATAAATGAACTTTCGCGAGATCCGAATTAATTTTGTAAGACAGTCTACTCAAAAAGTAGGTATACAAGACAACACGTTTCTCTGAATAAAAAAATCGTACATCGCCATAATAATAATCTTCTTTATTCGGTTAATTGAAGTTCACGAATTTTGTATCTGAAATTCGAGTGAACGTCTGAAATTTTATATTTACAGTGTCTATTTCTGGATACGTAAAAATAAAAGCGTATCTATCCGCTAACTTCATAGCGTAAAACAGTCTTCCTAGAATCGTTCAAAAATACATTCGCAAGAAGATTTGTTCACTATTTCCTGTCATATAAAAATATTCGTCTTCAATTATAGTGTTATTGCGAAAATAATTTTAGTTATTTTGGTTGAAATTGGCGATGCGCTTCTCCAAAATGTATTGTTGTTTGATGTCAGTAGACCACGTGTTATTTTAGAAATCTAATTTATCAATCACTGCTATCCAATCATGTTTTTAAAAGATTCAAAAAGCACTGTTAACAATCAGTATAATATGCATACTTTCAAATTAAAATATCTAATTAAAAGTAACCGTCATAAAATAGTATCTAAATAGTATGTAAAAACTTCTACCATGCGGTCATACAATTCATTGATTATTTATTGTAGCACACAAAAAAAATACTTTATGACACATGCAATTTATTATCAAGATTTTCCAAAACAATATTACTATTTATCAACAAAACAGATGATGTTTTGCTCAGTGACAAGTTTGCTTTCAACGCAGGTAGGCACGTGTACTCGTACATTACAAATGTTTACGGGCCGAAAGACGATCCACAAGCAATAGAAAAGAAAAGGCTCTGATAAACCAATCGCGATCTGTTGCGGCGGGCAAAAGTCTAGCTGTATGTCATTCCATAGCATACAGGCGCCAGTAGCATCACAGCACACTGTGGTCGGTCGGCTGTATGTGGTGGGATGAACCAATAGATGGCTGCTCGCCGCGCCAGATCGCGCCCAGTGTGCTAGAGCCTTAACTTGTGCATGGGCCTACATCTAGTAATGATAATAGTGAAAAAAATGTTTTAGAAAAACGCATCTTACAAAGCTCACTTCAAGATGAATCACATATACTCACGCTGCTTTTAAGTATTTTTATTTGTTATTGAGATCAAATCGATACCGTTCACTTTATTTGGATAGAAATGTAAATAAAAAAAAACGCAGAAGTTTTATCTCAGCTGTGGAACTCGAACCCGCGACAATGAAACAATGAGAATATACAAGTAATTACGGGCGTCCATTTCTACAATTGAGTACTTAATAATATTAGTATTGAAAGAGCTCGTATGCTAATAGGGAGAATCGTATGTGATTAAGATTTACCCAAATGACCGTAAAGCGTATAATCGACTTACAGTTTGGCTTCCAAAGACATTAAATTCAATCCACCGCGAAGTCTATTTTGGTGGATTAGGTAAATATGGCTCAAGGTTTATTACTATTAGCATTTTGTCAGACCTATAAACGATGATCGGCCTGGAAAATAACCGCGCCAGGGTTTCACAATCTCGAGACGCATACTAAATATGTACTATGAAAGTAAGCGTCGATAGTACCCCGTCTGTTTTTCATTCATTGCTGCGTGTGCGTCGGTGTTTTAAATTCACAATTCTTTTTTCCCCGAGCAAATAATAGGTGACAGATTCTTGCAAAATTCTTTGCTAACACATCATTGGCTGCGCAAGAGTTTCATTTGGAGTAACGCAAATGATTAAAATAATACGGAATACATGCTAGTAATTATAATAGTTATATCCGGAGGCAGATGGCTATTGAAATTCAATAATAAAAGTTTCACCAGTTGACGTCATTCATAAGAACATCTGACACTCATTTCTTAAATCGCTGCAAAATTCAATAGCGATTTGGCTGAAATCACGTTACTTTACAAATAAATTTTGATTCAGGGCTCGATAAATTGAATTTGAGTTAATAACTATCGACGATTGAAAGTTAATGTATAATTTTTAGTCAAATATTTCATAATTTTTTTTTTACCTAACCACTATTACTTTATTTTTTTAGAACGACAAAAAAGCTCGAAGCGACCCTGAACATCACATCATATTATATTATATAATATCGTAATCTGTTTCAGCTTAAATATCTACGCTAATTGAGAAAGGTGAGGAATCGAATCTAGATTTCCCGAGACACTCTTTTGTAGGCGTTACGAATAATTTCTAAATTCCCAGTATCATTTTGGTGTCGATCAATATAATGAATGACTCATTATATCCCTCAGGAATAACTTACTTCCGATTAGAAAAAGAAGGATGTAATTGGACCGTTGAATGACGAAGAACTTCTCGTCTGATTATGTAATTTATAGAGGCAATGTGTATAGAAAATAGTATAATGTGTATAGTATAATAAATAGCTAGGACCGCATTAAGTATTACATAATTCATTTGGCTTCATGTCAGGATCGACTTTACTCGATTAATCCGCCATAATTAAATAACACCGACTTTATTTCTATCTCATATGAGATAGTGAAAATGAGCATCCGAATCGTTTCATACGCTTTTAATTATCACAAAAAGTATAATATGATTCACATTAAAGGGGGCGATAGCGTTTACATTAGCGCAAAAGATCTTAAACTGCCGAGTTATTTTATAGCCGTCCGGCAGAATTGTTGACGGTGACTGGTCGCAACGCTCATTCCCTAAAATACATCGCACATGTGTTGCAAGTGGCATTTTTGTTTTCCGTTTCCTACTTTTTCTCTATATTCGAATTTTAAATTTAAATTTTGGCGTCATATTTTGGCAGCTTTATCGCTTCAATGTTGTCAGTATAAATTATCGTCGTTCTTCGACCGAAATACGGGTGAACGTATTTCTAATCATGAAATCCAACAACGTTAGCGACTTACTACTTACGATTCTTCATATTTATTCGGCTGTCTTATTTAATGCTTTGAATAGTGTCTCTAACTTCATATCGATATTCTTTTTTTCATATTTCCGCACATGAAAAGATGCGAGAACTCTTCTCCAGACCTACTTAGAGGCTGGAAATAGAAACGAATCTCGGATCATTGCAGACATGCATTAATATCTAACAATCTAATCATAATGATTAAAAAAATGTGTATTTTCATTTGGGTCGATCGAATGGCCCCGAATGCCTAAATCAAAGGTGAATTCGATTCGTTTTGCATGTACGTAAGTGCGTTATAACTATGAAGAATGTAATAGCTTAAGGCTTAAGCACTCAATTATGCGTTCAACGTGCATAATGCTCAATCAATGTTTTTACATCATGCTGCTTATTAATTATTATACATGTATCATGATTTTAACAGACGATATAATATGAAATAATTACAATATACTATAAAAATACACAATGCATTATTGTGTAAGCCGAGACGGCGGGTGACAGACATGCGAGAAAGAAAACATATTTTTAAAATTAATTTGAAAACCTTTTACTCGTTATCGCAGGCAGATAAATTAAGTTATCGTGTCCACAATATATGCATGTACATAAATATACAATACATTTAATGAATGACACGATTGACGCTATGGCGCCGCTAATTTTTGAAATGTTTATTTTTTGTCGGATGAATTTAGATTTGATCCATTAAAGAATCTGAACAATCGCAGCGGGGGAGTTCGCTTCGAAATGTTTATGTAGATTCAGAGATGTATGCAGTATTTGGTCTTTCGGTACTATCGAACATTCAATGACATACTTACATACATATTATATTACATACGAATCATATTAAATAATGTAACCGTACGTCCCGTTTTTCGGTAGTTTATCCCGTTGTCTTTGAGCACAGTTTCAAGACGCTAAAATACTTACATTACACACAATGAGAAGAGCAAAAAAAAGAGAAATGTTAAATATGAGCTAATAAAATCTAAGTATAGTATTACCTAAAATTAGTAGATGTCCCGTTTTCAGAGAAAATTTTGTCACGTTAATTATGTATGAAATAACTAGCAATCATACCGTAAACGAAATTGTCTTTTGGTATTCGAATTTAAACAGTTATTATTAAGTCGAAGATAATTTAAGTATTTATTACAATAACAGTTTTCCAGCGAGAATTAACAGTGAAAATATGACTGAAGTAAGCCACTGCACATGGATTTAAATCATAGGTTCTCAGAGTAGACGGTACCGCCCCTGTATGGGCGCTGCAGGCTTCTAGGTAGCCGATAATGGGTTCAAAAGCATTCGGTGGGTGCTGGCTCCTTATAGAAAAAATTCATAATTACATTACGCAAGCTAAAAAAAAGAGGAGAAATACATTGGTATTATAACCATTTGGAAGACGTTCAGACATCTGGGGGTGCTGCCTCCTTACAGAAGAAAATGAATAATTAATAAACATTACGCAAGCTAAAAATAACGACATAGGGGCAGTGACAAACTTTGAGTATTTTTTTTCGAAAAGGAGGCAGTAGGCAAAAAAAATGGACACATATCGAGCCTTTTTCGGCAGAAGATCATAAGCGGCAATTTGCATAAATTATGACTTGGGCTACCGCATTCCTTACGATCTTTTGCCAGTCCATCAAATTGCCGCTTACGATCTTTTTTCGAAAAGAGGTTGATATGATCCAGACCCAGACACTATCGCAAACATTTTTTCTTTTGTTTTGTTTATTACGTTGTCACTAAACCGTTGAACATCATAATCCGTATTTACTTGGCTGAGTAATTTCCTATTATTATAGGTTAATACGGAGTGATATTTTAATCCTTTCCGCTATATATCCCAAAACTAAATATATATTATGTTATACAATCAAATTATAATATGAGCATGTTTGGTGACTAAACAATGTAATCAACTTTGACCCTTCTCATATTAGTATTATTCTAGTAATAATAACTCACCCTCATCCCGACGCATCACTTACAAAATCAGGTTAACTAGAACATTAATGGTCACCGCAGAAACTATAACAATTATTACAATATTTACCCTCTACGTATCATAAATAGTATGTAATATGTAACACCTACTATCTACATTATCATAATAACAAAAAAAAACATCTATTCTCAACTGGCTCCAATTCTTATTAACAAACATTGCCATGTTATCTCAAAATAAACATTATTAGTATCGATAATCTATTTACATGTATTGACTATTCGTCAGATAACGAAATTCAACTATATTTTTATAAAAATGCATTCGGGAAACCCATTTTTCTATAACAGACACCCCCTCACCCGCATTATTAGGTTATATCGAGGTTCTACTGGATACATTTAATCGAGATAATAAGAAAAATAACATTGAAGCGATGACGCTGGGTGTGTCTTGGCGCATTTTTCCAATATCATAAAAACATGAGAAATGCATTTTTTTCTTTTAGTGTCGAGAAATTTTGGAAAAAACGCTAAGTGCGCCGTGAACGAAAAAGGGGTACGGACCACTGATTTACAATATAATGTGTACCGTAACTTAAATGTTGACAGAAAACCTAAACCTGCATTCATTGATCATATTACTACTTTGTCCTCAAGTGTTCTTATTATCAGTAATAATAAACTGTTTACTATTTACAACATGACCATCCTTTACAAGTTTAAATTTAACCGATAGCAATAGATATATAGGTGTACATACTTAAACTTGAAAAGGGCGGTAATTTCGTGTATCTGTAAACAGGTGCTAGTCAATTATATAAATACATAATACACATCCATACTGACAAAAATCGCTACTCGTGTCATATGAACGGGCATAGCATCATTTTTTAATACACCTAGTCCTTGAGTTACATGATTAAATCATTCTAAATGTTTTCACGTACGTCGAAAATTACGCAAATCGAGTAACACGACAGTTTCTTGTTTTTTTATAGCTCGCCTGTAATAAATAACATTGTAAAAAGTCAATCCACAAGTAAGTGAATATCACATAGCTCGAGGACTACCTGGCTAATTGCATCTGTCATCACGAATGAAGTGCTATTTGTATAATGAATAGTAAGCTGAAGCAAATTACGTTAAAATAATAAACTATGTAGGTGTATTTATATTCGACACCACTGATATGAATATGTACACGTGGATAAATAAAGTTCATATGTATACAAAATGTGTGAGTACATAAATTAATATTATTCACAAACTAATGCCATTCGATACTTATGTATCTTATTATTTCGATCTTGTCTTTCATTTGTGTACTAATTAATGTAAATATTCATATTTTATTGGTTCAGTTACGTTTATTTCAATGCCATGTTATTGTGATTTTACAGTTGTGGTATGAAAATAGTTTAGTTAGTTAATAGTCGGTGTATTGTCGGCGTATACGTGCAGACTCGACAAGCCTAAAGATGCGTCTCATCATGAAAAGTTTAAAATCAATCAACCATTCTCAGCGAACAAAATTATTATTTTAATACAAAATTCAAATAGAAAATTTTGACATAATCATACATTATACATAAATTAGAAAGAGATAAGGAATATTCACAGCCAGGCTTCGTCATGTTACTGAATCACGAGAAAAACTCGACATTTCACGCCTACTTGTTTATCTATTCTGTTTCTTAATAAAGCAAATGTTGATGTTTCTGTTCGGAAATCTATATCGATGATAGCATTTGCTGGCAATTTTTAAAAATGTGCGCTTTGCCTTTTCGTTGTGTGAACAGATTCAACAAGTCAGTTAGTTAAGTTAGAACCGCGCGCGCGTTCGCTCGCGAAACATCTGGATAGTCGGCAAATGAATGCGGCCTTCATATATTTAATCATCATTTTCATTTGCCTTAACATATTATAAGTTCTCTTTCAAATTCCAAATTGCTATATTTTAAGTATTTAAACGCATAAGTTTGGTAGTCTAGGAACAGGAATTCGATTCTATTATCATAAATACGTACACAATTCGATAATGTTGATTTATTCGAGAAAATTAAAATTATAAATAATTCTTTATCGCTTCAAAGACTTTACTTTAATTTTGTAAATTTTCGTATCGATCGTTATTATGTATGTATGTTCACACTACGTTTATACAACCGATTATATTAATAATAATGTAAGCACATTGTGTATTTCTAGTATTTTTGCAATAAAATATGTTCGACTTCTCATATTATGATCGATATGTAATTTCAAATTCCAGGGGACACGTCTACAATAGAAATGAAAAGTATCTCCAGTAAAATGAAAATCTTTAGCTTTAAGAAACATAATATTACATTATTTATATCATAAAACACAAATCAATAAAACTTTTACAGTATTTCGTTACTCTCGCTCAAATGTGATGCGCGAATCTATTTATTAAGTTATTTTTATAAAAGCATTCACCGAGATTTCAACTCATCAGACCATGATCTGTATACACATACACGTGATACGAAAAATTTATTCATAATATGCCCAATGCTATGTTCATTCGGATCCACCGCAATAGAGCCTACAATGATTCGGGTAGGTATACAAATACAACGTAGCGTATAAAATTAATGGTTTAGGATTTATAACTTCTTAATACTTTGTTTTGAATAATAGTAATTTGAATAGAATAGTAAGTGTATTTTTTCCTCTAAGTGATCGATGATCGATCTAAATATTGCAATTTTCAAACGAGCCTTCACTATACACCCATATTGTGTACGAAAAGAAAAGTGAGAAATTGTTGCATAAAATAATGATCATTATTAGGCCATTCACTGAGTTCAAAATACTTAAAAACAAATTAATATTTTAAGACGAACAAAAAAACTACGGCTTGGCTGTCGTCCATCGGACCGGACCACTCTTCTGTGCTGAAGACCTTTTTTCGGGGTCGTCGTTACGTTCGTTTCGTAATCAAAATAATGCAACACAAAAGCGCAGTATGAAAATGAATTTACTAAAAAATGTAATACGTATATAAAATTAGACGTTCGCATCATCCGTATTTTCATACTCCGCTATTCCCCAAATATTAGTCTCTTTGGATCGAAGCCAGAATGTTGGCTCTATGAAGTAACTTCATTGGCAATGCATATATTTAGATCTGCCATGTCTGCCGAATTCGATAAAGCATGCGGTTTATAAAAATTGAGAATTTTAAAAATATATTATATGACAATACTCTTTTGATTGGAAAGCCTCCGGGTTGTTGTGAGAAAGAATTCCATTCTTATTGAAAATGCTGAACATATTTTAAATACAAGAATTTCTTGCGTGGATGGATTGCGAATATATAATATTATACTGACGTATTTTTTTATATAATACTTATTAAAGCCTAACGGTGGTATGAGCGACTCTATAGCGTTATGTCTTTGTATGAAAATTAAACGAATAAATAATTCGATGCCAGTAGCGTTTTAAAGTATGATTAGAAAGTTTTATTGAATTTTTCAGCTGACAAAAACAATCCTTCAAAATAAATACTATACTGTATAAATTATACAGTATAGACAGCGCGCAGATTCCAATATTATGGAGTGTCGACACACAATTTAATAAAAATATGTTTCGACAAATATTATAAGTTACGAAATTGCTTTATGGAAACTTTGGCGTGAAAACTTATTTTCCGAAGTCGACTTGAAAAGTGTTGACACTTTTTACGGGTTTGAAACGACAGATAAATAGAAAATAAAATTGATAACGAACAAACCTGATAAAAAGGTCCCCGCGACGGTTATCAACAGTAAAAAATGACACCAACTCATCGCCAACATTTTTCCTGGTCCCATTATTCACGTCCTACACCAACATCGGAAAACTCAAAGTCAAAAACCACCAAAAACAATCCGGCGCACCGTAAACAATAAATTATAAATAAACAAGAAGAGCGCACTCCTATTTTCGTAAAGTCCTCGTCACTCTCATCGCCGTGTTTTGTCGTGTTGTGTCAAGTTTGAATTTAAATTTGCGGCGTCAAACGTTATAGAGCGTGCCGACACCGTCTACCCTCGCGAACGCTTGTCTGAAACTGACGTCGCGGACGAAACGGATCGGCGCCGCGACGGCCCTTCTCTGCTATTATACTTCGGTGGCGCTCCAAACGGGTCGGCTCGCGAAAAACCAACTTTAATGACGCAACCTGCACCGCAGCAAATATAGCGGGAGAAGAGCGTATGAAGAAAAATCAACAGGTCTACGTTCGGCGATGGAACGGGCGTCGCTTTATCCCTTTATCAAAACGTGTACTACCTACCTACTTATTTTATATTATATTCAATTCGTCTCGAAAGTTGAATGACGCGCCGCATCTTTTGCGACTAGGACACGAAATTATTCAATCCCGATCATAATTATAATATTATCGCAATTGAACTGAAAAACAAATTATAATAAATAATATAAGCCCAGTGTAGCGGTCCTGACGCCGTAGCATGTGACGAGAGACATTTAAGTTTAATTACGTAGCTGGATAAAAAATAATCCATATTCTCTAATTATATCATTAAATAAATAACACGAATGTAATGAGTCGATTGACTAACTAACAACCTGACGGAATGCTTCTTACGTATGTTTCGTTTTGAAATAAAGGTGGTTTATCTATCGATTTATTCGTATTTTAACACGTCAAAAACTTTAAAAATTACATATACGATTAAGGCATTCACAAAATAATACGAGATATTTTGTTTGAAACATTATAATATTTTTAAAAAATTAGCTAAAAATATAAATTAGTAATTTACGACAATTTAAGAAAGAAAAGAAAATGAAATCAACAATCATTCTAAGGAGGTCCGCCGAGTGACTGACGTGAGTATACTTCATTAATATACGCAATTTCATTCGCTACAGCTACACACACACTCACTCAGTTATAACGGTAGAATTCTCGTTTGCGTCTCTCACAAAATATAATTTATTAATTCTTCATTTTTTAATTTACGAAGCATCCTTATCCGAGAGAAATATAGTTAAACATTTATACCATACATAGCCACGGATGGCATCATAGACTCCCTTCACCTACGGTTGTATTTTACCTGACGCGAAACTGTAACAATCGACCCACCTTATCACTTACTCTGCACCGACGAATTAATAGTGTTTAGTATTATTTGAACATCTCAAAAAATCTTAGACGTACGTTAAAATAAATCTCAGAAATTTAATAGTATAGCAACCTGAAACAATATTTTAAGCGATATATACAATATTTACTCTCAAACATAATAATAATAATGTACTACGGTCTTGTACATAATGCGTTTGGCATAACAATATGATTTTTGATACAAACGATAAAATATTGACTTCTTATGAATTCATGTTTAGTACGCCTGCTCCATTTTAATTGTGATATCTATAATACATCCGTGCATAAATGAATATTTCATTTAGAAGTAGACGACAATCTTCCGAGACCATAACTTCCAAATCAAGGTTTCAATTCGTCACCAACAAACAAAAATGGATACCCATATGTTTTTCAATATTGTTTGCTACGCCGTTAATAAAAATGCTTAACTTAACACCAACAAATGCGTCAAATATCAACGATATATAAAACCTTAAAAAAATTATTGCTTATCTTAAAATAACTCCCGAATAACTTTTAAACTCTATCCGACAATCGCACCAACTGGAGCTTTTCCAGAGGTACATCGCGATTGATCTTATCAAACGCATTTTAATTAACATTAATTCAGAACAGTTTGTTAACCTGATGGTCTCCATCAAGCACAGACGTTACGTAATCACTAATCAACTGCGCATTGGTCAAGTAATAAAACAAAAATACTCTTATCAGTTTTGTTTGATGTTATCCGGTACATCGCGGGTCAAACGTAATAATTATTAACCGAATGACTCCGCTGCATCATAAAATCAAAAATTCTATGACCTTATCGCCAGAAAACAGAAACAATATGAGGCATTGTTCGCTTCGTATGGCGAAATTATCATTGTGAAAAATACTACGAAACAAAAACAGTAGCAAACTAGTCCGGCGATCGGAAGTGTTGAAATAGTTTTCGCAGTACCTAATACAATAGTGGAATAAAATTTTGCGAAGCTCTACTCGTATGCCACATTTCATAAATACTCCCGCGAAGCAATAATTGCTTAGTATAAAAGACATTATTAGCGAATTTCATTATATTCTTATAAATTGCTCTATATTCTTCTACGCATTTAGCAAAAATGTATTGTTGGGCAAACGCGTAACTTTAAAATGTGGAGACATTATGGGCGATGTGTCATTACTTAACTATTTTTTTGTCTTTTGGAAAGAGTCTAGACTGTCAGCGTGCGGTTATGGCTCATTTTATGGCATTTTTTTTCTGAAAAAACTATGAATGTCCTAATAGTGTTTAGTATACTATGCTGCTAACCCAACTGCGAACCAGGAATAGCGGAGAAACTGAAAGCTTGACAAATCATTCGAAGGAATCGTTTCATTAAAACTCTGCTCATTTTTTTTCTGGTAAAGGTTTTAACAATACCTGGATAGTCCTGTGAACCTCTCACATCACACGAATACTGAGACCTAATTTGGTTTTCTTTAGATTTATGATTTGTTATACTAACACTACAAAATGTCTCACTGTATGTTTATTAATAATTTCATGTTTATAATATTTTACACGACATGCTGTAAATACGGCAACAAATCAGGTGATAGTTATTTGATGTGGTGCATAAAAATTATCGAGAAGTCCAAAATTAAAAGTTTTTGCAAGCGTTTCTGAATCTCAAAATTATTTAATCTCTATAAATTATTTTGTTGCGTCTCAGATTATATATCCATGTTAGCGTGCGAGCCTCGCATCTGACGAGTGCGGTTTCGATTCCTACGTCTGCTGAGTTTTTCTAAAAATGAAAAAAATGATGAAATTAAAAAACTACAAGACTGGATGCCCGTCGGGTTAAGCGATTGTTTGACAACCAATTTTCGTGAAAAACAATCTGTCAAAACATGTCGTCGCATTGCGGAGATCCATATCGATCCGGAGCGGATGTGGTAAAAGAACATCAATATAATAATTTGGAGACATACGTCAAAACTCATTAACAGAAGAAATTTCCATCAAGCGTAATCAAATAATATTGAATACCTACCTACATAATATTATAATACGGCTAAATCGCTCCTAGCAGCATTTCGGAACAACAAGCACGGTGTTACATAATTATATAATATTATTAAACAAGAGGTATCTACTTAGCAGCTGATAATATATCATAGTAATATTCCTCATTGATAAAAATAATGGCTTGCCCCCGCGGCCATGTAATAGTGTAAGTTGACCTCTTAATAATTCACATTTGTCTACAATGGTTAAGTGACAGTAAAAATATTATTTATATTGATGACATCCGGAGCATCCAATAGAAGACGTGACGAACACTCTTGTATGAACAAAACTAGTTAAATGAAATAAGTCAACAGACGGGCGATACATAAATTTAATATTGAATAACAGATACATATCACATTATGTGTTTATGAAAACGAAAGTGATACCTTATCAATTCGATTTCATAATTTTTGGTACATACTTACTTGTGTGTACAATGTCATACACCCACGACAAACTTACTATTCAAATTTAATAATAAGTAGGTACCGAGTTATTTTTAGGACACATTTTTAGGTCCCTCCGTTGTCCCCAAGATCAGCGTGCGCACTTCGGAGTTTGAGTAATGTCAAGATGCCGGACTGGGCAACAATGGGTTGAGCAAATTGGCTATGAATCAATTCGCCGATTTCGGAGTGGACACGGTAAAAAAAATATAATTTCATACTAAATATACCTGCCCATAACCAAGTTTGGAAAGCATAATCTCATATTTCCAAATAATTTTAATTCTCTGAAATTGTATTTTTATAAAATTTCTCTCTTCCATTGCAGACGCTGCGTCTGTCAAGGATATACAGAAATGCTAGCTGCACATTCAACATAACAAAGGATTTCCAATACCAATCTGGCATATTATAAAAAATATAAGTTTTAATTAACAGTCGATTTGTTTATGTAATAATAATAAATCCCAAATTTGGTTCTTCTGGATCAAAGTTTTGAATATAAAAACACAAGTAATGATGACATATGCACACTGCAGATGTTCAATCATCCAACATTACAGACAAGTTCTGTATGGATTTCATCAAAATACGCACAAACAGGCAGTCAAACCGTGACAGTCAACAAGTGGAATTTAATGGTACTGTGAACTGTCGGTTGAATGACAAACTTCAGACCTTTCTCTGTCTGCGCGAAGAGTGACACTTTTACCCATAAGTATGTAAATGCATGTTTTCCAAAGTATGTAAACAGTAAGTACACCACGGATAAGAAAGCTTTATAACAAAGGAAAAATTTTGTTGCGAGCTAAAACGAAACCTAGAAAACATAAAAGGAAATTTTTAAAGTAAAGCAATTTGGATTGGCAACGCTACAACAGACCACAACAAACAATATTTTTTCTGTATTTAACTATCCATATTTCATATATTTACCACCGTTCGAATTATCCGGACCCCTCCTCCGCAGCATCAGCATGGATAATTGAAAATACACTATATTCACCATAACCGAAAAAATAGCATTATCAAATTCAAAACTTATTTTCTTCTTATGCCGTATCCACTGTGGATATTGCCCGACGGTCTTCCAGGACCCCGGAATCTACCCGATCAGAATAAGAGACAAGCCGGATTCTCCGGGGGCATCCACAGTACGTGTTTCATTCACTACCTTCATTCAGTGGCGCTGCATGACTTTTCGCATAACGAAGGGGAATCACCCCAACCATAGTATTTTAATCGGGGACCTGTTATGAAACATTTTATTAAATAACTAACACCCTCAAATATGGAGGGTGGTAGTTATTCAATAAAATTTTCTTGGTATTATATTCTTCTTCACTATAACACCTATGATCTCTCGGATTCAATTTTTTTTAATTGCCAACCTTAATAATTCAATAAATGTGAATCATCATATAATTTTATGGTTATGCCACAATAAATTAATTTTGATTGATATGGGATAAAAAGATAAGAAAAAAAATGCAAGAAGAATCATATGTAAATGAAATACACATTTTATTCCATAAATAATAATATAATAATCATATAACACCTAGATTTTACATTTGTTGGATATTACAAGGTGAAATGAGAAAGCATTCTATCACTAAATACTATTTGTCTAAATATACTGTTCGCTTGTGGCTGTCTGGTTCCTTTAGTTGTGCTCACTATATAGGTGACTAGCTCTTTAACATCTCCCCGTGGAATATCTCCTCTGAGGCTAAGAAGTCTAATAAGGTGGTCTTCGGTGATTTCAGGACATTTATCAAGAAGTTTGTGCAGGTCGAGGGACAGCATGTCAATGTCCAAGCATTTTAGAACCTTCACAAATAAACACAAAATAGTTTGAACATACTTTTATCAATTGAAAAGACTTTAATTTATTAACCGCAGTGAAATTTTACAAAACAGTTTGTCCAAATGAAAATAGACCCAAAGAAGTGAGGGTGCACCGTGGTGTCGGTGATTTTTATTCAATTGGTATTAGAATTTATACATCTATGTATAAGACTTATGATGACATCTATTAAATTTTTGCATAATTTCTTAAAGTTTTATGGTAAAAACCTAGATCAGCCTGTGTTTCGTGTAGCCCTTTCGAGATATCCAATGTTCTATATATTTCACAATTGATGAAATAAAAACAAATTCAGTGAAAAGCATGAGGAAATCTTAAATAAATTCATAACTCCATTTGATGTGAATGTCAAGTGTGCGCCTCCAAATTTACAAATTAAAATTTAAAATTATTTGACTTGTAATTTAAGCCCTCAGATGAAAGCCATGTTCAAAAGGAATAAAATACATGAATTTTATCAGAAATATATATAACCTCGGAAGATAAATTTCCACTATTAAGGAAAATTAAGTTATGAAATAATTATACCTTGAATGGCATATATAAAAAATGTTTATCAAAAATTCAAAAAATTTACAAGGTCTAAAAATCCTTTATTCTTTTAATTTTAGTTGAAAGAAACATTTTTCATTTTTAATTAAAGTTCATATGTCCAGAGTGTGCAGATTAAAATACCCACTATGATGTAAACAATACGTGGTCATTTAAATTTGGAAGGCAGGATGCAAAATCACTTAAAGATGCCCAATATTGCTAGGTTTTAGCAATATTGTACTGGCCACAGCCGGCGTTTGTAAAAGACGCTGCCGGTCAGGCTTACATGTCTCAACACCAAAACACATGGCAGAATTGTTTACGATAAAAGCACCAGATATTGCATCATTGCATTTAACATATTTTAATAGCATGTTGTCCACTGTGTTGACACAGCAAAAATATTTTTATTTTTTTTGAGAATTTTCATAAAAAAAAAACTGCATTCACGCATAAAAAGAGATACTGCAGTATGATGAAATAACAACATTTACAAAGTGCGTACATACTAATAGAGAAAATGATAACAAGAGATAGATCCAAAGGAAAGTCGCAAAAGTTTCATCTTAATTTAAATATAATCCAAAAATGTTATTTAACGTTAAACTATTTTTTGTGTCTTACCTCAGCCAACATATTAATAATCTCGAAAGGCCATTCAATGTTACTAACTTCAGGTGCAATTCTTAGGAACAATGCCTTCATCTGATTGGCTTCTCGCGTTATTTTGTTAGCGGCAACCTGACTTTCCTCGGCCGTTTTGAAAACCATTTTCTTCAATAGCATAGCTGTGACATATCTTTTAGAGACAAGATTCAAAGCCTCCGTGATAACATACTCGAAGTTTTTTGGAGTCAAATGATTATAATCTTGGAAATAGTCTTCTAAGGTGACACAAATTGTATCAACCGGTATGGACGACTGTGCCCATTTTACCGTGAAGAGATCTTCAAAGTGTTGCTCTAGGTCTAAAAATGATTCTTCCAAAAGAAATCGCACTGCTTCATTGCGTAAACTCTAAAAATTAACAATTGGTCATATTTTATTGATAACACAGTTACAGTCATGTTTATCAGTAAAGTAAAACTTTGGTAGTAGAAATCCCAAGTATACATCCTAAACAGGCATAAAATAAAATTAACAATTAAAAATGACATGACCACCAATCCTTGTATAAAACAATCTGTAATGATAAGTTTTCACAACATGAAAATCCATATGTACCACATCTGGAACATCGCATCTTTGTTGCGACTGACATTTTAGCTGAATTATCCCAAATCCAAAGATCCTTTGTAAATTGAAAATAAATACACAAATTCATTGATCTGGACTCAAAATAATTCTTATGTTGTTCAATTATCTGTTAATGAGATTTTTGTAAATTTACCCATAGATTCGCAAGTCATACAAATTTGCTACTAGCATGCACATGTAGAGAGAAAAAATATAAAAGAGCATTTTTAAACAACTTTGGTTTTCTTATTTTACTTTTAACACCCTCCACATTATTTATTATACACTAATATTAATATATTATAGCTTATAGCCAATAATTTATCAATGTCAAGTATCTAATTCATTTTTTAAAATGACAAACTGTTGTTCATCCATTGATGAAATTGAAGTTGTAGTTAAAAAAGAGAAAACCAATAATTTATGACAAATTGAAATAAGCGCATAAAATGGATGATCATACATATTATTTTGTCACATTGTAATTGTTGAAATTTTTTTTTTATTATCATTTGTTAAAAGTTGGATATCACTTCAGTGAAAATTCCAGTCAAACTTTTGTTGAACAATGTCCATAGTTTGAAATATTACGTTGAGGAAAATACGGTTTGGAATATTTAATCTATTTTCACAAGCTCAGACATAAAACTGTGGCATTAGTTTTGTAATATTATATAGTTTTAACATTATAACTTTATTTCCATTCTCCTTAAATGTTGATATAAATTGACTGTAATTAAGTAGCTAACATATTCCATAATATTATTAAAAAAATCATTACTGCAAATGTATTGAGAAGAGCTTCAACTTTGGCGTCAGCTCCTGCATGGTGTTCACCCCTTGGCCAATATCTTCTCTCTGTTTGTCTAGCCAAATCTTGCATTTGCTGACAGTTGTTAACCACAGTAATAATATGCTGAGTAAAGTATGGTGCGTGACTGCGATCCTTAAAATGTTTGCTCTGAAATTGAGAAGTAAATACATTTTCTTTTGAGAATGAACGCAATCGAAGAAATTTTTAAAATAAGGACATTTCATGTCATGTCTAAAAAGCAATGAATATGTTGCTACAAATGACTTTTTGATAATTTTATTAATAATTTTGGGAGATTTGTTTTGCAAATAATCGCACATTGACATACTAGTTCAGTTCTGGCCAACCCAAACTACCCCACATAAATAAGAAATTATGAAACTAGTGTGCATTTAATAACCCATTTCATGAATTATATTCGATACTTTTTTAGATTTTTGTCAATTTAATAAAATTTTGAACTTGTGAATTTTATGAGACACATTTTTTTCAGTTAATTTTTCAACAATATGCAAATTAAAAAAAAAATCACCCATTCATTTCAGACTCATGCTTCAATATGACATACTATAGATATAGAGCATAAAATAAATAAGAAATTGACATGATGAAATTAATGACAGCATGAGCATGGTAACAAAATTGATGTTGAATCAAACTTGACATAAGGCCAAAAAGAATTGAAATATCAATTTCAATCAAATATTTATGGGTTCCGTTGATGTATACATACCTTGAATTGTATAATAGCATCACGATACATTTGACCGTACCTTGTAACTTGGTCAATACTAAGCAGAAGAGCTTTGAAAGTCAACTGCTTGCTTATTGTAGTTGTGACCTGTAACCATCGATAAAAATATAATTTTCATTCTTTTGAAGTTTTCAATAACACTCAACTCACATGAGAAATATTTCAATATTCAGAAGATAAACATTTTTTCTTAATATGTGTTGCAATGTGAATCAATGATCCAGTACATTTATTGTGTAGTAAGACTAGACCTACCAAACCAAATATGAGTAAATAATGTAAGTATTTTGTACTGGTCACATTTACTCATCAAGCTGGAATGCATACTAGTATTGCACGCTCTGAAGAAGGTAATGATTTTTTTTATCAAGCCTATTTTTAGAATACATTCAAAATGGGAAATCTAACTCAGATTTTATGAGATCTCAAAAAGCTGAGGCACACAAATTGGACACTCCTGTCGATTATAAGAGTATATTATGCCAAATTATCGCCCTGCATGTGATGTGACACACTGTATGTAGCTGATATGAAAGCAAAAACTATTTTTAACATAAATGGTCAAGAATATCAATCTTCATTCAACACTTGCTTATCACCTTATATATACAAGTAACAAAATGTTTCGCTGGATTAAATATATAAATATAATGATTGAGATTTGAGTACTAGCCATTCACATACAGGCGGTCCTTGGCTTTTGAACAAGGCTATTTCATACATTTTTTCAAAAGTAATATTTTCATCATGTGCGCTTCAGTGTCACAGCTGTTGCTACTTTCACTAAAACTCTGAAAATCTCGGAAGAGTGTGATTCAAATGAAGTATGCATATATCAAATGCATAGGTCAATAGAATGCGTCTGACAATAGATTAAAACATTGATATAGAATCTATCAACCGCTATATTAATACTTAAATCACATTTTTTTAGATTGCACTACTTTTGTATTATCCATTCAATTTTCACACACATTTTCAGGAACAAATCATATAAGAAAATCAAGGACCACTTTTATGTTGGAAAATAAGTTAAGCTGTAAAACTTTGTTGTGGAAGATAATAGTTTCATCTAATCACTAAATGTGTTGTTTTCAATAAGATAATTATTTTAGCTATATAAATGACAGGAATTTTAAGACACACTCAGGTAACAGAAGAATGCATGCACCCATAAATTATTGACATGCCACCATAATAGTGTATCTGTAGCTTAAATTAATAAGCAAGATGAAATAAGACATGATACTCAAGAACTTTGCTTTAGCTACTGCATTGCTTACGGGGCAACACCAACCAAGCCACAGCACATTCCCATATGCCCATATGCCCAACTGAAACTTTCTAAAACTATGCTACAACGCTACATCATACGAGTGATTATATAGAATAATGAATATCAAATCAATTATTTTCCTGACCTGTAAATTTTGATCAATCATCTGAAACACGATGATGGGAGCATGTGTATGAAAAGCAGATGTATGTGGTTCTTGTTCAGGTGGACCACCCGCTGCCCATTCTGCTTGCTCCGATGCGACCGTCTTTTCCATCCATTCCATGCAATTACTCTCCATTCGCTGAAATACCAATGAATTACTCAGGAAATAACATAATCTGCCGATATAAATAATTGTGTGAGCAAAATCTTTATGTGCTCTCCACAGTTCTATATAGATTATTTTAAACATCCACAGCAAAGAAATGAACAAAGAACTGTAAAAATAAGTCGCTCCATCTCTGCCATATTCGCTCCCTATACGAAGAATATGGCCCCCACATGACGCATCCAGGAATCTCTCTCACCTGCCAGCTGCCTTGTACCCTCTTAGGTTATGCTGGCATTCTTTATTTCTGCTGCACACATCCTGTGAATAGTATTCACCGGTATCCCATCGGTCAGTGTGTGGCATCCTACCGGTTAAAAAGAGACAAGTGGGGTCCAGGCTCTACAGAGGCATCCATAGTATATGATTTGGTAAGCTCTAGCACTAATGCAGAACTTTTAGCATAACAAGGGGCTGCCCCGTCCACTCTCTCATCTCCTAGTTCCTTACATTATAATATTTTTTTATGTATACTCTATGCATTTATTCATTTAACTACCTATCTCCTTAGTTTACATATTATAGATGTTGTCTTCAAAATAGTGCTAAAGTTATTGGTTGTTTACCTGAAGATATTGATCTTGCATATCATTTAATAATTGATCCGTCAATAATGGCTCAAAACTAGATAAATCAATGTTTAATTCAGGGTGTTGCATCAATTCTGGTCCCGGATATGTGTTTAGTATCCATGACAGTAATGAAACGTATTCATTGCCTTCTACTCCATTCATAATTACTTCTGTCAACTAAAACAAAAACTCAGCTTAAATATCCACACAATTAAACAGGTGTCAAAAACCGCCAAAAACAATTGTAAAATAGAAAAGAATTTGATCAATCCTATAACATACTTACACAAGTAGACAAACAGGTATGATACATTTGAGTATATTTGTTGACGATGTCATAGTGTGGCGGAAAACATGGGACACATAAAGTCTTCACAACCCGAAGGTCCTCGAGTATCAACTGCCTCGTAAGTTCTAAATAGCGCACCAGCCACATTTTATTGTCTTCCCTTTCATCGACTCTGGTGCCTTCTATACGTGTAGCCACAGAACATTCTAGAACATCAAATGCCTTCTTTCTCCAATTCTTCGGTCTACCCGGAGGCATAAATCCACTCTGTTTTTCTTGCTGTTGGTTATGAAAATAAATAAAGTACAATGTATAGCACAAAACCTATGAATATATGAAAAAAATACACAAGGCAAATCCGGGCAATTTCATCCACAGTAGAAAACATCAATGCTTAATTAATTTTCCATTAACGAAATATGTCATCGTATGTTGTTTTTATTTTAACCGGTTCTATGCCATGAGCGTCTATAGACGCTCTACAATCCCGTGCGCG
>JAGVSQ010003080.1:11599-22621 GCA_022683975.1 Rhyacophila evoluta | reverse complement strand
AAACTTATAATTTGTGATATTACAACATGTATTAAGTAAAATAAATAAATAAATAGTTTATATCGACTGTGATTGTCCAAAAACTCGATTCGAGACATCGGTATTACATATAATTATACGAAAATATGCGAAATATTTTTTGAAAGTATTATAGTTTGGTAATGTAGATATTAGAGCTAGCTCACGAAGGAGGTTCGTGATATGCAAAAGAAGTGTAACATTTATAATTGAGTCTCGACGGTAGGTGCCAATTCAGTAGAAATACAATCCGTGAATGCCATATAAAATAGATATCTATTTAATTAAAATTTATTTGTCACTAGAAAGTATATCGCATTGTACGTAATATCTTCAAATTAACATGACAGCGGTAAGTAAGTATTCATTTATTTATGCAGGTTGGTTTTGAGTGTAACGCTATTGACAAATTGTACGTGCTTCATGATTGTGTTTTCACAGTTTATATTATACTTTCTATAAAATTGATTATGTTACACAATATTCCATAGATTATCATTAACTCTCAATAACAACTTCAAAACTTGTAAATTTTACGGTTTGCGCTTTCATTGTATCCACATATATAATCATGTTGTTAGTGGAAGTTCTTTTTGTAAGTAAATTTTTGATATCGCTATTAATGACTGATGTATTTGTAGACGTCGGCTGATGAAAAATGCCAACTTAATGGTTTAAAGTGATTGTCAATTACTTGCCGCGATAGGTATTGGCTTGACGGTACTCGCCACAGTAGCTTGTCCCCAAAGGTCATGACTGTCATCGTGAGTAACTCATGCTGAATCCTCCACTACCTGAATAAAACGGAATCGACTGGATTCGCTTCTTTGAAATACAATCTCGGTGTCAGTTTAGTTTGTTTATTCCCATTTTATCGGAAGCTAACTCAAATTTTGTCTGAGTAAATTATAATTAAAATAACATGATTCGATGTTAAATAACGCATGTATTCGTTTTTGTTTAGTATTATATTTGTAGTTAATTTGCTTAAACATGATTAATTAAATAAAAAAAAGACAGTTAAGCGTCTCCCTATCTCACTAATTTATAGTGTTACCGATTTTAACACGTCTTCCGCTAGTTTGCCCACCACATAGCCTGGATATTATAATAAGCTTTTTACCAAATTTATTTTAATTATGTGTTACCGTACATTTCTTTAAATTTGTTATAGTTTATCTAGCCGTTACATTGATTAAAAATTTGAATTCGATTCATTATCATTAGTATTTTGATTATTTATATCGTTACTAAAATATTTTTTGTGTTAATTAATTAATTTTCCATTTTTTTTTTAATTAATACATTTTTACCCTTCTCTATTACCAACATTATCGAGTTAATATCGCACTTAATTTTCCCATAATTCTAATAATTGATACTGCATACCAAGAGCCTGGCTGTTTCAACTTCGCTAGCCGAGTTGAGTCTGGATGCAGGCGAGAGAGGAGAGGGGAGAAGGAGATTTTCTATGAATCAATTGAACCGGTCGACCCGGTTACACAGTTTGTGTTCAATATAGTGTACTCACATACTATAATGTCGGTATATTCCACTGGCCGCCGGTGGTTAGCCGGTACACCATAATATAAATTCTATTTTCCCATACTTGGAACCCGTTGTGTACCCGGAGATGAACAATGCACTGACTGCTCCATATACCCCATTGCCGTAGTCTGAAGGTTTTTAAAGTGTATTTATGTGTACTAGTCTGCAGCGGAAATCATTGTATAAACACGCTTTCTAATAAACAATTTAAATAGCGAATACCTTGAGGAACACTATAAACCAGCACAATTACCGAACATTTTAGTACCTAAAAGATAAAATCGGTCGTGTTATCTTTAACTGTCACTATCGAATATTATATTTAATCGGTTAAATTTTTATATATGGGCACAGTAGATTGCTTTGGTAAATCAAATTCCACTGTAGTAGTAAATATCTGAAGGTCTCCATTCCAAACTACATACCAAACATTGAAATAGATATTTTAGTAACCAGTGAAAAGATTACTTATATACATGTCGTCAAACAGTATTTATTAATTATTTTGTAAAAGAGCATCGTGCTTATGAACGACGTCCTTGAAAATAATTAACAAATTAATGAAGCATGTGGAAGAGTGATGTTTTCGACAGGTTGCACACGAATTCGGTGATTCAGACGGACACCATCTTGGAGAGAAAACATATAGATAATTATACAGCATAATACTGAGCCATTCACTGTCATGATTCTCTAATTTGTCGATTCGAGCAGCTATACCTACATAGACAATATTTTTATACTAAAATATATAAAATGAATGCTCAGATTTAAATGCTTGTAGATAAATTTTTGCTGATTGCATATTGATAGAATGGTTTGTGATTGTATAATATTACTACTCTCCATGTTTCGGAAAATTTTGTGTTTCTAAAGTTAGATGGGCAATTATTAAATTTATAGAAAATACTGATTGACAGTTGCTGATTTCCATATTTTATTAATACCACATTACGCCAATAAAAAAATCTAACAATAATTTCCTCCTGACTGTACTCATGGCCTACATTTTGGGAAACGTTCATTGACCAGGACAAGGATAGCGGTTGTGTTTGTTAGATTTTTACTTACTTGAAAAACTATGTGTCGAACTAAAGTTAACCGTTAACACATATAAAAAAGTCACAAACCTTAAATATTATTTTAATCCAAAGTATCTATAAATGGATAGCCGCATTTTTAAATATTTATGTTTGTCTGGTTATGAGTGGGAGGGTAATGATTTTATTAAAGGCCAAATTATTAAAAAAAAAACATTCCATATATTTCAAATATCGTTAAGGTGACTAATAAAGTAGCTATGAAATACAATGTCGCTTTTATGTGTATATAAAGGCGAGCCTGTCACTAATTATTTATTCTATATATTTTCTTATTTTCTGCATTATACGTTTTTTTTCATGTATTAAATTTTCTATTAAGCTTCACTCTCAACCATTTTGTTGTCAAGTAAATTTTCGCAAATAACGTGTGGGTGTACAGTTTAAGCTAGATATACTTATGTATCAATAATGCAATGTATATTTTATTAGTAATCAGAAAGATAATGACAACCGTAGAAAATAAAATTATTATTGAAATATCGTGAAACTGTTTTCTTATTTCCCGAATAAGAGAATTTTTATGCATATAGCTTTTAATTCATTTATTAATAAATACATACTTACATTCAATAATCGTGTGTAGACTATTTCAGAGTAAGTCAACTAAAAGAATTTGCACGGTTAATTTTTGTTGTTTAAACGATGTGGTGAAGGTGGGTAGTGGGTTCAATTCTTTATTCGTCACGCATATAAACACAGCGGTAGTTGTTAGGTTAATTTACTTGTTAAACCTTCGTCGTTTCGGTGAGTGGATTAATCCCCACGGTAAAATTTCCCGCTTTTACTAACCGCAGGATTCTTCAAGTCAAACAGAGCCTCTTGAAAGCTTTCTTCTTGTTCGCGTCTCCCCGAAATCATCTCGGTCTCGACAACGTGAAATGAATACATAATTGGTATAGAAAAGTTGTTTACGCGAAAACAGAAATCGTACAAATTTTTACTTAAGTTTGTGCTCACTCTCGAAAATTAATTAAAATGTTTATCGTTATTGCGCATTGATGTTGTTAAAACACAAATTATTTAAAAGACACCATATACAATACATAATCGTCAGCCACTTCATTAAAATGAGAAAATGGTAGTTTTTCCTATCCGTTAAAATATACACCGTATTAAGTATTATATTTTTTGTTTTATGACAGATAAAACAGAATTCACATGTTTAGGAGTTTATTTTGCTTATTATTCATGAAACTAGTCTACTTTTATTATTTCTAAAAGTACCTAATGGAAATGATAGCATCTTTTCAAATTAATAATTACTAGTATTACCTGATATAATTTTAAATTGGGGAATAGTTTACCATACAAACATACTCAAATATTTTTATTGGTGCTTACAACATGTCATTTAGATATTTTTAATGACTCTTTTAAAACTTCTTATGAGTTCCGCATAGTTGAGTTATAAAAAATGTTAGGTGATAATGTTTTAAACGTAGAGGAAGCCTACTGTATTCTAATATTAGATTTGCGAATATAAACAGTAACTAGAAAAACAAAGTCTATGTACAAAGTAGTATGATTCAAAGAATTCTTACTCAATGCTTTTGTACTTCATAACCGAATTATTATTTAAATACACCTATGGGCCATTTGACCGTTACAAAAAAAATTACATGTATTCGTTACACAAATCATAGCATGATTGGCTCAATGTTGAATGCTTAGCGACTGGTAGTGTTAAGACATAAATAATTATTTGTATAATTTAATAAATTATGTGTGTTGTTGGGAGAAAAAATCTCGGTTCAGCAGATATCAGGAAACGTGTCCAGTCGCAGGTTGTAGACACCTGTTTTACCAGTTTCAAGAATAATCATATAGCCATGTGCATGTGATTGAGCACGCATACTTGTATCGGAATATTAACCTATTTAATCCATTTATTGCAGTGCATTTACACAGGATATACATATCTGGACCTGTTTAAGTATCACGAGTATATCGTTAATTTAATTTTATTGTATTGAGGTTGTCGATAATGTCTGTGACCGGTTTAATAATTTGATAATTCTATCATATCGAAATGCGTAAGATAGTTTAAAAATAGATTATTATTTTCTCCGCGATACAGAGTAATAACATTATAAAATTCCACATCGTTGGTGTATAATAATATGTAACAGATTTTGATATGTTTTAGTATGACTTTGAACCCCCTTTTTGTGTGTAAATATAGATGCAAGAACAACTGCATTTTAGAACTATAGTCGATCAATATAATAGTGAAAACGAATGATTTATGCTGATTTGACTCCCTCAAATACTTTGTAAGCTCATTAATTTAAATATGAACAATGACTATCTGGTATATTATCATAAAAATAAGACAAATGTGGGGTGATGGGTAGCTCGAATGATAGTTATGTATGATGAAATCATACATAACTAATTATTTACAAAAAATCTGATTGTGCTGGTCGAGATTATTAAAGTTGTCGATATAGTTTATCGATATATTAGTATTTTGTTTGAACAATAATTAAGCAATATAGTAGCATCTAATAAATTATTATTTAAGTAACATTTAGTTAAATTATGTTAATTGAATTGTATTATATTGTGTAGTTAATATAATATTGAACACATATTTTTGATTTATAAAGAAGCTTGGATTATAATCTAATGTATGCTATTTCATAATTTGCATTAAAAATAAATTACTTGCGCGTATTTTTACCAACACATAAAACTAATAAGTTGAAGGTATCCATGATGCCCTGGGGCGTCAGTATTCTCGACTTCATCACGAGCACGCGAAGGCTGAATCTTAGGTCTGAGTAATTTATTTCACTTGTCTTGGTATCCATTCATTTTATAATTTGTATTGATCTAAACATCAAATACAACAGCATTGTTCACTCAGCTAATGCAGTTATGATGAGTTAAATTAGTTTTATGGCCCGATCTGTCACAGATTAAATCTAAAAAAATGTATTCCTAACCAGTGTTTTTTTCATACCATCAATTAATCGATGTGGTATTTTGTTTTAAATGATTTATTACGATATTATTGGTATGTTTGTATTAATCGTGAAGATTGTTATTAAAAATACTTTTTTCAATCTATCTACCTATGAAATCAAAAGTTTTTTTTGCTAATGTGGCATATAATAATACCTTCTCGTCAAAATAAAAACATCGTTTTCTAAAGGTTGTCTTACTGTTTTTGATGTGATCATTGAAAACATACTCTGACATGATGCACTAATTATTTTAAGCTATCGATTATTCGAATAATATTAACACTCTGGCATCCGGTGCCGGGCTAGTGCGGAAATTTGCGTTATCGCTTAACACCCGGTCCCCGCGTTACCACGAGTTTTGGGCTTTGCTTGACTAATCGTCATTTATTAACATAGCAGTAATTATTTAGGCATTTATATCTTTCTTCAAATAGAGCGATTTTAAATATATTGACAAGCAATACACTAATGTGCCTATTCCATTTACTTATGGTCCAGAAGTACTTAAAAAGTTCATTAATTCACTAGTTTTCAAATAACCTGTGGTTCTAGAGCTTATTGTATTGTCAGCCTACATTGCATACTATATACGTGAACACAAACAAAATTTACAAAGCTTGAGATTACCTGGATGCAATACAAATAATCTAAATTTGCTTCGTAATTTATCGACATTAGTACACTTAACTCATGTTTATTGACTTTTGGATTATGAGTGTCAGTGCCTGGAGTGTTCATAATTCTACATTGCCTGTCACTCATGATGTGGACGTTGTCTGACAGCATCTTCAGGCGAATATTATATAATCAAACCAGTGAACCGACAACTTGGGCTATTATATATATTAATGTATAGCCAATAACTTTGACACAATATAGAAGAGATTGTGTGGCTTATTTTATTAATTTTTATAAATAAACAATAATAATTCAGCATCCGATATACGTTTGATCGCTTGTTTATTGTAGAAAATTCAACATAATTGTTTCTAGTTAGTAAGTTTTTTGAAATATTTTTTTTAAGCACATACTCTAAATAATTAGTTATGAAGTATGGTACAATAAACCTTGAAAACTTACTTAAACAAGATATTTATTTTCTGTTAACAACAAATATCTTGCATATATTTGTGTGGTATTCTTATCGCTTGCAAGTTCGAGAAATCACGATTACCCATATAATTTTATATCCAATCGCTTAATTCTTCGATAGTCAATTCCACCTGCCGATCGTTGTCTTTTTCCTTGCATACAATCCGGTCGATCTACCTGAACGTTCTTTCTTTGTCGTCACTGTATCTGGTGTCTTTCAATGCACACTACCTACACGTACATACATATAAATAATGGTACATATAATACGAACACATACTTTTCAAGTAAATCCCTATTAACGAATATACCTGCATTACAATGTAATCATTTTATACTCTTAATCTATTACTGATCTTATATTTTTTGTCATTAATTCAGAAGGAATGAGAAGTATGCTGGTTTTCAGCTTAATTTAACTTTTGCTTAAAGTTATCCCTTAGAAAACATCGTTATATTAGTGGCCATTTCAACTATGTTTTTAGTACAAAACCTTGTTCTTCGTTGTCAATTATATTTCTTAGATATATCTTTCGTACCAAAAAGTGCATCCCTCTAATGCGGTGTGGTCTATGAAATATATTAAATGACTGTTTTTCGTAGTAAGGCAACTGAGCTCTTACATTTTGAAAAGGTTACAAATGTGTGGTTGATCTGTAAACTTCATTGAGTTATCCGAATGATGCACATGAAAATACCGTGTGAGTCAGCTATTGAAATGAATTAAATTTTCCGTGTTAATTTATAATGAACTAGCGGGCAACCGTTGTTAGATAAAATATACTAGAATATCAAGTTATCATAGAGGTTGAAAAAAAATAACAATTACATTGTTTATCTTTCGCAAAAATGCAAGACATTGAAAGAAAAAAAAGCGTACAATAGATAAAGTTCTCCCCCAAGCTTCGATCCGTTATCTCTCGCTGTCATGCTAGTTTGCAATTTTGTATATTTTGTCATACAATAATAAAATTAGAATGTGATTTTTTGTGATATTTTTTATACTCACACAAAAGTGTGCTGCATAAAAAGTCTCCGTTACTCACCTACTGACTCCTGTTCTCATGTTGGTGAACATGACAAAGAGACAATTTTGTTTTACAGTTACGCTATGCTGTTTTTTTCTTACACCTTGCCCACAATTCTGAGACATCAGCTAATTATTGAGATAGCTTGTACAAACGAATAAACGTACTATATCTCTATATTTTCAATCTCTTCTCATGCGTTTTATTCTATATTTTTTTCTAATTCTATAGAAAGATATATAATTTCTATCATACATTAAGTTTTAGTTAACATACACACCGCGTTATGATTCTACCATATAAATTAAGGTGAAAATTATAATATTTTACTACACGCACCTCAACTCTAAAAAAAACAATATTAATTTAGCACCTATTAGGTATTTATGGCTATGTTATAGCTTATTGACACGTCAGAAAAATATAAAACATCACAGATTGCCCGCAAAATGTTTTATGTTACTTATACTGTAGATCAATTTTTTTTTATAATTGTATGTTAGGCTTTATTTTTGAGTTAAGTCACAAAAAAGAAATTCAGATATGGATAATTTTATGAAAGTTAATGCGATAAAATAAGCGGGAATGCAATTACAGGAACAAATATGTAATGTCGGGCGAATAATTCGAAAGAGGTCAGCGTTACGTACCCATTCACGTGTAATTGCATTATTTTGTGTTACAAATTACAAAATAACACGGTAAAATAAAATGTATTCCAGCGGGAATGTAGCCATAAATCACCTGGTATACGGTGTATAGGGTGACTGGCAATTGGCTGTACTACCTCTAGAAAGGAGGAAAAGTTTTTCAGACTCTTGAGGATCCTTTTTTATTATATTACGTTTTATGGTACCCTCTAGTTACTTTTATATGTTGTTCGTTAGGATAAGAACTTTACATGTAATTAATAGACCTTGTCTCACTATGCAGTATTTCTAAGAATTTAATTTGTATCATGGTCGAATTTGTCTGTTAATACTCTTTCGGCTAATTCTTCCTTGGATGTCATCTTTCAGAAATGAGGCTATTTATTTTCGCTGAATGTTGTTAATAAAAAGAGCTAATGTTTTTAATGAACGCTTTCGAAGTTTTGTAGTCAGCATTTTCACTGTGTGCATTTAAATTGAATCGCCAGTCACTCTGTATTTCCAACAAATTGTTTTCTTCAATGTAGCCTTTTTTGGCTTCACTTAATTACTGTTGTGCGCGATGGTAATCAACGCGACAATATATTCCCATTATTTTAATTGACAAAATTTGGAGCATTTTAATACAATATTTTTACGCGCCAAGCAATTCATACCAAAACGATGCCGTGAGAATATATTTAGTGCGTAATCCAGTACCTTTTTTACCACTTAAAATGTTTTCTAATTAAAATATAATACATTTTTCACTTTTTCAAAGATAACTATTAGTGTAAGTATTTTTAATCCACGTCCATTTTAAATATGAAACATGTAGATATCCAAAATGTATAGCTTGATAGATTGTGCCTACTAGGATTAACTTAATCGATTGATTGGAAAGTCCAGTGGGTGGTCTAGATACTAGGTGGGTTGGTCCTATTGGGAATCTAGTATTTGAATAAAAAAAATTATGAATCTTTGACATTTGAATCTGCTACCCCCGGCACCAAAGCCTATGCGTATATCTATATAGTAAGTTTATAATAATATAATAGCACCCATGGTGATGGCGTTCAAACTAAAATAGATAGATCGTGTGGTATTTCTTAGATGCTTTGTCTACCGTGTGAGTAAATTCCCACGTGTAAATTAAAAGTCAGTTACTAACAATGTATTATAAGTATGACATATAAATTGCGGTTGGGAGTTGATATTTTACAATTATTGATTATGTAAGCACCATTTAATTTAGATGCGCATATAGAATACCATCTAGAGTCATAAGAAGTGAATTGCGGTGTTTAAAGTCAATGAATTTATAGAAAACCTTGATTTGTTATAGTAATTGGTTATACATTACTGCGGAAAAAAATATTTATAGAGATATTTACTAAATTTATCCAGGTCAAATATTTGATAGAGATAATTGCATACATGTTTTTCACTCAGCTGAATAATTTAAACGATCCATCTTAAATTACATTTTACAGCCACTGCATTCGCGCTTTGGATAAAGCAATGAAGACTATAGTGTATACTTATAGTACATACGTAAAGATCGATCGGTTCCACTTTTGATTTAATTATCAACAGCCTTCATTTCCCCGTGTAACGGATAGACTTTCTCTCCTCACGTATTTACGACCACTACTAGCTGTGAATATTTTATTGGAATTTGCATTTATCAGGAAAAGGTTTACAGGGCTCTGTAATTTGATATATTCATGTTTCTTTTGCACAAAAGGAAATAAAAGTTATTTTTAGGTGTGCAGAAAAGGTTTAATTTGGGAACATTATTAATATTATATTTTACATATTTATTTTTACAACATTGTAATTAACTGCATAATGGTAAAATAGTCTAGCATAATGATGTAAGCTTTATCTTGATATTCGGCTAGTTATTAAATTTCTTAGTTTATTATTGTTAACATTTCCATATTATTTGTTACCGTGGTGATAAATTATACGGTGACTATACAGTGTTTTTTTCATACGAGTATATGAGCCGTAATCGGCAAAAGATCGTAAGCATAAAACATGAATTGATCGGTCAAAATCGAACATTTAATTTTTCATATTAATTTATATTGTATGACTTATTTTTATTTAGTTTTAAATTTGTATTTGAACTGAATGCATTTTTAATAAGGTCATAAAGCGATAGAATTGTACATTTGGATTTAAGTTGATTTGAATAAGAAAACGATTTTCAGTATAGGTGGTTACTTAATCCACCAGACGAGTTTTTTTCTAATAAGTTTGTCGTAAACGAAATCACTTTAGCGACAACTTTCTCCGGTAAGTCTGTACATACTTAAATTATTATCGAATAATAATTATTCCCGGTTGAATGAAAAAATATTTATTGATTCGTTGAAGTGAAATATTTACTGATTGTTTGCAAAAGAGTTCGAAATAATGTACCGGAAGACATTTCTTAGATACATAACGAAAGACTAAAACTTGAGACAAGACGGAGTGCTATATATGGATTATATTACTGAATTGAGTGAGGACGACATTTTTTAAAAGAAAATTTAGCAAAGTTTTTTTGATAAAGATGACACGTACCATGGGCTTTACTATTTCGATGATGATTATGACTATCTATATACATAGTATATAAACT
>JAGVSQ010003080.1:0-11589 GCA_022683975.1 Rhyacophila evoluta | reverse complement strand
TTACATATATATATATATTTTCGTTGCTAAACAAAAGATTCGTATGATTGAAATTTCTCAACATGGATAGTGTGATAAAAATTAGAGCAGTGTCGAAAGTGATTCTCACCAAATGTCAGAAAAATCACACATACGCTGTAAATTCTTTCGAGTCATTGTTTTCACTTATATCCAGAAAAAATAATAACACATTGTCATAAATTATGACAGAATATCTCGTGAATGAGGTTTGAATAATGTGAACAAATTCTGTTATTTAATATGGCTAAGTAAGTCTGCGTTGTTAGTTCTGCTGTTTACTTGATATTATAATATGATTATGAAAACATATCTCACAAATCTAATGTAGATTGCTACCATAAATTATGGAAATAGATTTAAAAAATTGTAAATTTAATGTTAACATAAAGTTTCTTTGAATCACTGAAAACTGATGAAAATATCAACGGCATTATATCATTAGCTTATTACAAATTTAGAAATCAAATGATCCGTGATTTTTATAAACTAGCTAAAACATAACAAATTTATTCACTTAATAGCTAAATTGTTAAAACTTTTATTTTACAACACGCTTTAAATTCGATTATAAATACCAATGACATAACTATTGAAGAAGTATTAAATGTAAATCACTAAATCTACGTAAAATATTATAAAAATATTTACATAATCTTTGTTTGTTTTCAACTGACTGTATAACATTATCATAATGTGATTTTTCCGCCTTGCAATCGGCGCTTTTGTGACTAATCGTTTGCTTTCACTTTTCCGACACCAACTATTTAGTATGAGAAGTTACGTAATATTTATTACAAACAAATCTTGCAGAGAGTAACTGTCGGATATTGATTCAAAAAAAATCAATGTTAAGGAAAGCTATTCGTAGACATATATTTTTTGTTTTTTTTTTCAATCCTAACCTCTTTGAAAGCTTAGTATATGGATGTCAACAGTGTGAAGATGACAACCGCAGAAACATATTATATATATATATAGACTGTAATCTCATTTTGACAGATTATTTTTTATAAAAAAAAATTGTTAGCTAATTGCTAAAGCCATTGAGAATTTATATTATACATCATTGGATTTTTTAGATCCTGTAGTTGTGAAAAAACATTGCCTCCATAGCGAGCACGTCATCCTCTCCGCCACCGTTGTGCAAATACGTGGATATACAGTAATCCACTGAATCAATTAATATTTTCTTATTTTTTCATTATTTTTTTTTCTTCATATAATTGTAACGTAATATCAATTTTAGAAATTATGTTATCACATTCAATAATATAATATCGTTCGTTAAATTAGAGAATAGTTTTTTAATATATTGAAGTTATAAATGGTATTTACATTTGGGATTATTATTTCTTACATTTCATTGTCACGGTTGTGTTGTTTATCACATAAGCATAGTATTACTATGTGATTGAATGATAAAGTAAAACATAATTTATAATTTATCTTTATAGCTAATTATGCATTGTATGAAATCAAATGGTTCTTTCGTGCGCGAGAAAATAATATAATATAACCAGAAATTCAATAAATTAATTAAGAGTCGTAATATGTTTCACATGGCAAAGTTTAGAGAACGTAAACGCATGCAATATGAACGTCATAGAGCTTTCAATATAAACTCTAGTCATTTGTAGCTATTTATGTTAAATAATAAAATATGATATGTTTAACTGCCCACCGTAATGCAACTTGTGTCTATTTTCAACGTTTAACTAACTCCTTTCTTAGATTGTCCGTTGCACAATTGACCTGCACATTCCCTGCAATGCATTCTATAGCCTCCGGTAAAAGAGCACTCAGATCAGGGGGTCACGACGCCCACTGTAATCAACGACTATTTCATACTATGAGCTTTTGACTATATACATGTTATTATTAAGGAAATTGCGTTTCTTTATATAGACAAAGCACTATTAAACTTCTAATTTAAAACCAGACAGTTTCATATTACAGTTTTTGGGATATTGCCAGACAGTATCACAACGAACATTTATGTTTTTTAACCATATTTGGTTCCTTTGGCGTATATAGCGACAATATTATGTATTTAATTATTTTTACTGATAATGATGGTTTGACGTTTATCGTTCACTTTATTTATAGTAAACTGAAAAAGTTGTTTGTATTTGATATTTAATTTCCTATCTCTTTTAATAGTGTTTATATTTTATATGTTGAGATCTGGAAATCTTGGGTGAACTTTGAAATTGTATGACGTTATGGACAATTTTTCTTTTTTTACTCGTATGGATTTGCTTAAAAGAATATAACGGTATAATTAGTGATTCAGTACAGATAAGTAGTCTTTGTCAATATTAAATTTTGACCATAGTGAATAATTCTTGTAGGATCGCGGCAGGGTGAGGTACAGTTAGTCGTTGATTTGATTGTAGTACCTCACCACTTGCTTCTTTAGCTTTTAGCTTTACTACTTACTTATGAATAATTATTATAATTTGCTAAATATTAAATACTTCACGCGGATAATACAGAATAAATGATATTTGGTAAGTAAAGTTGGTGCGTCGCGAGATATGCCAGATATCTTGACATTGAAAATTATTAAAATATAATAGCAGATTTTTTTCTTGCTATTCAACATTTTCGTTGTGGGCAGTGGACATATCACTGTGTGTATTGTCACAAAAGTCATGGTATAAACTTTATTTTCCAAAATTTTGAACCAATTTATTACTTTTTGTCCACACTATTAGAGAAGCGCAGATTATACACATATCGTGGGTGTTCGTATAATAAACACCTAATTACTTCTTAACTACTTATATATGATTGTAAAAACACTTCCAAGAGGCAATAAAAACTTTAATATTTATTGCCACCTGTGTTTTACACGAAACACCGCACCATTGCTTTATGTCGTGTGAAAATCTAGATTAAATCTGAAAGTCGTTTTTGCCTTCCTTAATTGTTATAATAAAACTAGCTGTAAGTTGCTTGTATATATATTGAAAGCGCAGGACTCACTGTATTGCGGTAATTTTAAAACCGATCGTGCATTTTTAGAAATAGTTAGATAATCATTTTGTATCTTTGGATCGTAAATTAAATTGCAAATGTCAAAGTTGACCAACAATGGCCGTAAGTATTGAAGCAACTTTCAGATGTTAGAAGCTTAATTATTGTTGTTATCGGAGAAGGATTTCATTTTGCATCGTTATTGGATGCAGGTGTAGGCGGAAGGTAATTATTTATATCGGTCGTGATGTTATTTCATATATTTTAATTGCGTTATTAATTTACGCCATTGGATAGTAGTTACACTGGGTATTTTCTTACTGAAATCTTAAATGCTCGCTTCGGGAGATCTCACGTCCTTCTATATACCCTTTTAAATTCGGCTTATTTTTTGATTATGAAATTTATAATATTTGATTAATTAAAAAAAGCATATAACCATTTCACAAAATTCAGTCAGCATTGAGTTATTATATTTTTATTGTAAAGTTGAAAAGAATTTGGGTTAGATGATTTGGTTTTGCAAGCAACTTAGATTTTAAGCAGTGAAGTAGTCAACAAAAATTAAGGGTGATTATTTTATATATAATTGAAGTAAATAAAGCAAACGGAGTGACTGTGAATCTTGGAGAAACCGCTTTCTGGCTAATATGCTCTACAATATATGGAGTGGATATATTAAAAAAAAAATGAATATAAAAGATAACTGAAACAAGATCATAAAAAAATGACAAATTGAATTGAGGCACAAATAAAAGAGAACATTTTAGCTTTATCTTTATAACAGCTTTATTTGACGCGGAGTGAATATATAGAGGAAAATCGCAAAATTATTATCCACATGTTGTAATTCAAAACACATAGTTTGTAAGAAAACTCAAATGAATTAATGTATATAATATGTACTAAAATATTTCAATGCATTATGAACTGGAAGAGTTATTTATCGTTTTCATCATCCAGTTGGGAGTCGTTCATATATAGTGTCTTTATGACAGTGTGATATTAGTTTTTCTCCGCCTTTCTTGTGCAATATTACACATACGGTAATAAATCATTCTCTACAATGATTTTAATATTTGGTTGATAATTGACATATTTTAAATATTTATATGTTGAAAAACTTATAATTCTCAAAAGTTTAAAATTATTGAATTTTTATTAGTCAGATTTATTGTCATATTTTCAGTATTTAATGTAATTGAAATCTGATGTGAAAAGGCTACATTATTCACTTATTTCATTTCTTTGTGCACACACATGCATTTTGAATTGATACAAATTTGATAAATCTCTACGAGAGAACTGGGCGTTCTTCATTGTCTGAATTTGTATCTATTTGTTTGTTGTGTGGTTATTTATTGAACTATTATAGCCCACATGCTTAGAAATAATTTGTTGCTCAATTGTTAGTTGATATCTATATTTATTATACAATAGTAACAATATTGATTTATAAAACTTGAAAATTTTTCAATAACTCGCATTGTAAGATTTCATATGAATAAATGAATCCACTGGATTTATTTTATGATATTGAGTTTAACGATATCAATATCGTGAAAAAATCCTTATCGCATACACTCAAAACATACTAACTGTTTTAAAGTTTTAAGCCTACCCAAGAATTAACTCGTATGAACCATACAACAGTTTAAATAGAATATACAATAGCAATCATTAAGAAATACATATTTAAAGTTACTCAATATTGGAAAGTAAATTTAACTTTATTAGTCGCCGTTTCATGTTTTGAAACAATGGATTATAAAATTTCTGAAGAATTTAAACGCGTCTTCAATTCAACATAAATACAATTGCGATGATAAACTCTCAGCTTGTTCTAAAGTATACCTGGTCTTGACGTGAGATTTTCTATTTATTCTTATTAAATTATGAAAATGAAAAAGTTGATGTTCCCGTTTTGTTTTTTTTATCTTTCGTTCTCTGTTCGTAGTCTCTTGATTCTTTAACTTCTCTTCAAGTGGGACAATGAGCACGTTTGTAAATAAACACAATTTTTGTATTGCATCAAGCAATTAACATTTTATTTTAGAATTGCCAAAAATAATGAAAACTGAAAACATAGTACCTATTCTCAAGGTACTTGAATATATTAGTAAAGACTGGCCATCGTGGAAAAATAAATTTAATATTATTATGTTTTTTCAATATTGAATGTAATAGCAATAAGTGAGCTTAATGTGCAAATATAATTTCAAAATATTTATTGGTTTAGGATCCGGTTAAATGTGTTGAAGGACATCCGCGTTTTCAAAAAAGATGTGTATACATTTGAAATAATCGTCTTTCAAATACAAAATTTGCATCTATAAACGTTTTAAAATATATTCTATGTCCTGTCGCGTTGAAAGTTGGGAGGATAAAAAAGACATTCTCTGATATTTATTTATATTCATACTGTCATTGATTCTGTACCTTGTTGCAAAAATCGAATTTGTTCTCAAGGATTTTTTCATAAAAATGAGATCATGCTTATATGAATTTATTGATAACATTTATTTTTAATAGGATAAATGTTAATTAATTATTATATCTTGTGCAAGGCTTACGTATTACTCGGTAATATAGAGTACTTTTGTACGGGTGTTGTATATATATCGAAGGAGCATTCTTCATAGAAATCCAGAAGAGTTGTTAGTGTTGTGATCCTTACTTTACCCGGCAACCAAAGCTCGTATATAACAATCTGTCTAAGTCTCCAGAGTATAGAAATCCATTTACCTCAAATTTGGAGCGGACATAGTTCATTTTTTGTATGATACACTAACCGCGCTTATATAGTAATATTTAAAACTATGACGCAGCATTGTGGGGAATGATCAAGTAACGAGTTCTCAGGGACTCGCCAGCGTCCCGCGGGTTTCATTGGCCTTTATTATACCATAAATGAGCCAATTACTTTCAACCATTATCATCATATCATATAACACGTCGTTATACCTATGTAAAATATTAGTAATCGTATATTGTACTAGTTGACTTTCAGGGATGCCACTTCACGCACATTGTTATAATTATTGTATTCGTGTAGATTTGCTGACCCTGTACACTACTGGTCTCTTTACAAGCATACTTTTTGGATTTTGATATTTTTTTAGAAACCTGTCGATAACTGCTCAAATCTGTCGACGTATTTTATTTTTAGTGAGACCCACCTAGCGAATAAATTATCTATATGTATATTATATATACTATTTTTAAAATATAATGTTGTATGCTGGTAGAATCTTCATATTTTCTGGTCACACCAATAAGAAATTTATTGAAATATGGACAATATCTTATGCAAAAGTTTTAGTGCTTGTTGAGTATTATATTACGTTCATAACAATTTGAAATTTACTTTCGTATTGGATAATTATGGATAGAAATAGAGCACGCTGGATTCGTATTTTTATAAAATATGCATATATTTGTAAATAGTATGATAGAAAATACGCTTTGTAATTATTTTAATATATTTTTTAATTAAGAAATTGTTTTAATAGTGCTTCGGAGATACGCACTTTCGTACCAACAATGTTCCTTAATTCATTTTTTTTTGTGTAAATGATTAATACTAATATGTTATCTTTCTGTTTGTTTCAGGTGAGTACAATTTTATCCCAAGCCATGAACAATATTGTTTTGAGAAGACTACAAAGTTTGACAGTCAGTAAGATTATTTTTTAACGGATACCATCAAATTATTTGTATCCTAGATCGAAGAGGCTATCGTTTCCACATATATGAAAGAAAATTTACTTTCTCTAAGAATATATACAATTTTTTTATCAATACTTTGACTGTCATATGTCACACATCAAAAAAAAAGTGTTTATATTTAACATGTAACATATGCATATTAATAACTAATATTAGATTATTCAAATACGCTGCCTTTCTCCACAAGCTATACAAAGTTTCGCCTTTAACATCGAAAGTGAATCGGTCCCGATCGATTAATTGCACCGATCGTTGGGTCAAGTCACTTTCAAGTGAAATCGGTTAGTTGTCAAGTAAGTAACAAATACATTTAATTGCATATGCGTTTATGTATCACACGTATAGTTAAGTTATGTTTTTTTTATCATATTCGCTCGCAAAGTGGAGCATATGGATCGAAACAGTGTGAAGATATCCACTCCGAAATTGGAGTATATGGATCTCCGCAATATGAAGACGTATTGACAGGTTTTATTTCTTACGAGAATTATTTGTCAGAAAATTACTCATCCCAATGACCATCCAAGTTCTGCATTTTTAGATTATAAAAAATCTGACAGACGCAGATATCGACCCCGCACTCTAGGGATTGCTAGGCGCGCACGCTAACGTCTACGCTACCGGGGAGATTTAGTTTTGTTCTTGTAGAATTAGGATGTATATATAAATGTTCAATTGCTACGAAATTAATTAATTTACTAATGATTAATTGTAGAATTATAGGCTTTTTTTTAGAAATTATTCCCTTACAATGAGGTGATATCTAATGGTATTCAATTATTTGTGTATAATAAAGTGTAATAGATGTAACTAAATATGTTTATCTATCGATAAAGCAAATTGATAACATAATTAATGAATACTAGTAATATGAAAACCTAAGGTTATTTTAAAAAGAGCATGTAAGCATATTTAACAGGGTAATATACTTATCGTAAGTGATGACACTGGCTATAATTTTTTTTTATAAAAATTGATTATACTTATCACATAAATAAAAAAATCTAAACTTTTTCGACTTGGTTTCAGAATAGAATTGAATAAGATGGTTTTGTATTTATATGTTCCGCCAAATATTCCCTGTACATCCATATCCAATCGTATGTGATGTCAAAATATTTGTTATATATGGAGTGTTATCTAATATAGCGTATTGTCGGTGGCTGAGGTGTTACAGAATCAACTTTCTACATCCCGGACCCAAGTCTCAATCCCCGCTGAGAGGTTAAATCGTGCGCATTGTCACGCTACAATATTCGCAACTTGGAGATATTGAATCAGAACAGGCGGAAGTTAGCTTGTTCGAATAGTAATGAAACTAAAGTAACTGTAATAGGAAGCTTTTCATGAACCTTGACGAGCTTTTCAGAAATTGTAATATTGAATTAAATTGTTAAAACTTACAATATAAATATCCATCAATGGAAATTTATTTATGTAACGTAAATTATTGCAATCGGTAACCGACAGTGAATGCATCAATTTATATCCAACAATACCAAAAACCCACCTCGAGCGAGTAACGAAATATAATATGTACATGAATGTATACGAATGTACTCGAGTTGGAAAGCTGGAAAGGGAGATTTGAGATAATGTTATATACGAACTTCACTTTACTAATCATCCAAGGATTTTGTTTCACTTCATTGCTCACTGTGAATTGATTTCCTCGAATCGTAGAAATTGTAGCCAAAAAAATAAATTTTGCCCTTAATATTAACATTTCCACCTAAATTTCATTTCTTTTATCACTCAACTTACTTGAAAATTAAGGTTGCCTTGCCAGTCATATTTGAAAATATTTCCAATCATAATTTATGGTTCTCCTCGTATATCAGATTGTTTATTTCGTGTTAATTTCCTGTCTGTAAAAACTTTTTAATTTAATATTATTACCAAAGAGTATTTTATCTAAACAAAGTTTAAACAAAAAATAATAATCAACCCACTTATTTCGAGATAAATAACCGTTGTAATACGGTAAGAGTTTATATGTTAGTAATTAATTTCGATTCAAACTGGAAAAAAATCATCGACAACGTATTTAGTTTTATCGATTTTTTAGGTGTCAGAAATTATAAATTATATTTTTAACACGCTTTCTTGTAGCTTTATAGTTACGACGTCAGTTAATGTTGGTTTTTTAAACGAGTTTAACGCAAAAGATTGGTCTTAAAATGAAGTTGTTTAAGTAACAGAATTGAGTGTATTATTTTTTTCAGATCTCAGGCACGAATTGAAAACAAATTATGAAATTTTTTGATTGAAAATATTTTTAATAAATTAATAATGGTACGAAAAAAATAATCTTGGCAGTTACTAGGTATTTTCAACCAAGATAATTAGTGAACATATTTATTTTAGTGTTTTTTTTTTTTTGTATTGAGATGTCGTATGAATATGATGATTTGCATTAATAATTGTCTAATGGACGATGAAGGTGAATTTATCTGTATTAAAACTCATATGAAATTGGCGGCCACATTAAACCCTTAATTTTCATGCATCTTATTTTGATGTAAAAAAAATTCAAGAAAATATTGAAAATCGACGAAAAATGTAAAAAAATAATGTAAATAAATAAATTTAAAAAAAGGTTCAATAAATATTATAAAAATAACAAATATTGTTTTTTTATATATATTTTAAATATATAACAAAGTTCGTCCCTGCGTATTCATATTCCCACAAAACGTTTAGATTTTTCCGTTATAAAAGCGGTCAGGTCACGATTTTTTGATGGCCTTATATTTTATTGGCTATAATGTTGCCGGAAAATTGAAAAAATAAAAATGAAACATAATAACCATACGTCAATATTAAGAACATCGATACATTTTACATCCAGTGTAAGGACTCTCTGCCATAAATTGTTAGAAGCATCAAACATAAGCATTAAATAATTAATATACGCGAATAAATTCTTATTATTCTCATAATCTTAACAACTGACGATTCTCAACTTTCAAATATTTTTTTTACCACACTTAAAATTTGTCTGCTTATTTTTAATTTTTGGAATAGTTATATATGGAATAGAATGTTATGTTGTCTCCCCGATAGCGTTCGGGGAGTGCGTGTACGGTTTTACAGCTGCTGGATTTAAAAAATCTGAAAAGGCAGGACTGGATGCCCATTGCGTCTGACAACCAAGTTTTGTGAAAGATAATCTTTTTAAAAACGTCTCCACATTGTAGAAACCCATATATTTCACTTTCGGAGCGAACATATTCACATTGTGTAGAGTTGTGTGGCATCATATCTTGAATATTATATATTTAAGCTACGTATATCGATCACTTAGTGTCTCCACAATTTTAGTCTTAGAGTTGATCCTTTGATTGTATTTACAACATAAAGTAATGCGAGCAGGAATGGCATCGTTATTTTATTTAAAAAACGTATTATTTGCTGAATTTGTCTAACGATGAGCTATTTGTCAGCTGCAGCACTGATGAGAACAGAATTACTTTGACGTGCGATATGCGATCAAGCGGATGTCGCTAGCTAATAACGGAGATAGAATTTTGTTTTTAGATCTGGCGAAGTCGGTATTAGTAAATATACAAGTTGAGTGAAGATGTTTTGCGTTGATGATAATCTAAATGGGATGTTAAACGGCTAGCTCTAACTTTCTGATAAAGTATATTTCGTATTATTTATATATTTTCATCCGCTTGATCTATTCCAAGTCAATATTATCACACAATTAATTGGCATGTGGAGTATATCAAAAATTCTGACAGAACTATTAAGTGACCACATATGTATACGTGGGCTATTCTTCATATTATGTTTATAATTTATGATTATATTGACTTGGTGTCTTTTGTGTGTTTGCCAAATTGGTAGGTAGATCGTACATTATCACAACTATTGTGATTGGCATTATATCGTAATTGTCATAAATCATCGCAGGTGGTAGTTGTGGGTTTGAATGATAATATCAAGTGGGCATGTATGTAGATTTGAAATCAGCCGCTGTACAGTATGTTTATTATTATTTATATGCCCGATAGTTGAATACACGGAATCAGTACGGTGAGATTTATAATATATGGATAGCAGTGACTTATTATTATTCGTAATGAACAGATTGATATGATAATATCTATGAAATCAATCTGCGTGCCACTTATATCAATTTAAATAGCAGCTTATAAGAATTAGAATAGTTATTCATTTATTATACGTGACATACTATCCTAGTACAAATTCTCCGATAAACACTCAATTTCTCTATCGCGACGCTGACGCTAAAAAATCAACGATTTTTCCAAAACCACGAAAAAACTCGTAATAACTCACGAATATTCAATGTCAAATACCATTCAACACGATTCGCATTCATCATGGTGTTAAAACGTGATCTATCTGTCACGCGTGTTGCGGACGGCCACTATTATCGCGCAGAAAGCAAGTCCGACGGCTGAGCGGATTGCGCTCGCGATTCAATATTTTCGTTCGCTCGGCAAATATTCCCGCGTTTGATAGAATTTAATTTCGTGACGGCGCTCGCTGCGAATTCACACGGATGCGCATCGCCGTTATACAACTTTTGCGGACGTACATTTTTATGTTTACATCGCGTAAAATGTCAGCGATAATTAATATTCAGCGACTAATTCGTTCGAATTCATGTGCGATAAATAATTCGCAGTCAGTTCAATAACTAACTGCTTCAAATTATTCCATCAACTGTTTAAATACTTTGTCTCCCCGGTAGCGTAGTTGGTAGCGTGCGCGCCTAGCAATACGAGGAATTCGGGTTCGATTCTCCATCTGTCGGGTTATAGAAATCCAAAAATGCAGGACTGGATGCCCATTGGGTTGAGTAATTATCTGACAAACAATTCT
>JAGVSQ010003079.1:0-14819 GCA_022683975.1 Rhyacophila evoluta | reverse complement strand
GTAGTTGGGTAGCGTTCACGCCTACCTAATATGCTAACCATCCACCCGCCCCGTCCTTACACCTGGTCTTAATCAGGCGTATCCCGGATATCTGATACCGAGAACCGATCTTCTTTGTTTGACGGGAATATCCTGGGAGTAATATAAATTACCCAAGACTAAAATTAGGTTAGGTTAGGTTATGGACCCAAGTGTTATGTTAAACTAAATATAAATGACTTATTTGGTCAAGCAATTGATGTGAAGAGATCATCACGTTAAAATCAAAAAATACAGGACTGGATGCCTATTGGATGGAGCAATTGTCTGATAAATAATGCTCGTCAAAAATAATCTGTCACATTGCGGAGATCCATATACTATACATTCTTAGTGGACATCTTCACTTTGTGTAGATCCATATACCCCACTTAGGGAGCGAGCATGGCTTAAAAGTATTCAATTACTAAGTTATATACGTCATGAGTTTTGTTCGTTTATTGCACGTAACGGCGATATAAGATAGTTTATTAAATACTGTATCTAATACAAAATATCGTCCAAGACGTGCATTCAAGTGCTGCTTATTTATTGATTCCACGTAACTAAGCCGAAAGTATTGTATAAGAGTCGATATTCTCTTAAGACTTATTGTTTCCGTGCAGCAGTCTGGGTACATTATTTCGTTTAGATTTATCTGGTTTCCCAAAAAGTATTGCGAAGGCAAGTCGTGCCTGCTCGCATCTCACATCTCTGATGCTGCACTATTTCTCTGCCGACCGGCTTGAACGCTGCGACGTAAGCAAAAAGTATCAACGGATTGTGACCCGCAAATCTATTGCGGAACTTTCGTTTTAAAATACTAAATTTTACCATTCTACTTTTGAATCGATTACAATAATATTATCCCTTCTTCGCGAATCAATAAATCATATTTTTTTATATACTACGTTCACTCCCAAAGTAAAGCATATATGAATCTACACACTGAAGATATTCACTCTGAAAGTAGAGTGTATGGATCTCCGCAATATGAAGACGCCTTGATAGATTATTTTTCACGAGAATCGTTTGTCAGAACATTGCTCCACCCAATTGGCATCCAGTCTTGCGTTTTTAGATTTTTTAAATCCGACAGATGTGGAATCGAAACCGCATTCCTCGGATTGCTAGGCGTACACCCTTCCAACTACTTTAATCTGGGAGACAAATCATACTGTACAATTTTGAATTATGTAGATAGTTTCACATTTATTTACTATATCTGTTGTGTTAATATTATTTAATATTTTACAGTATACACAGCGCGCTCATTTTTGTATTCCACAAAATTAAGAGGTTCCGTTTTCGTTAGTATATTAATAAGATCATATAAATCAACTTAAATTAATTGATAGTTTAAGATTATAGTGCACGGTCCACCAAGGTCTTGGAAAACTGCTCCTGGGACAGTTCTGTCACTTATGAAGAGCGCATCACGTTCGTTACGCCACGCTATACGTCCGCATAACGGTGTAGCGGACAGCGAATTCGCGATTATAACAAAGGACTCTATCTGCTTGAATTGTCGTTTCATAAATTCATATAAAATTGAGTAGATTTTGGTAGCTCTGCGTAATTTCAAACGTATGAATATCTCAACCGTTCTCCGGACTTCATAGCGTTAAGACAGCGATTGAAGTGGCGGGTACATTTGGTAGGCGAGCGAAACGAGCGAGGTCGGGCGGTGCGCCTCCGGAATTCCTAATGCCTTCGAGGCTTTGTCTCCCGCCCTCCGCCGCATCCGCCCACTCTCACACGAATGCAACCTGGAATAGATGATTTCCACTCTTCTTTCTTATCTCACGCTCTTTATGCTCGGTCTGATGGATTATTGAACCGAATTTAGTGGTTTACGTTATTTTAACTCCGATAAATGTACGAAAACGCTAGAAATTTCATTCAAACCTAAAATTATTCACAGTAAAAATATGCTACTATTAAATCAAAGTACACTTATAATGTTCCGTTGACAATATATATAAGCAGAAATAGTAATTTTTAGCCATGGATTTTATCTATTAATCTTACATTAAGTCGACGTCAAAAAAAAATATCCAAAATCCTTGAAATTTTCTCTAGTAAATCAGAGAAATAAACATTCCGATGCTAATTTCGAAAATGGTTACGTCAAGAAAATAAGAGCCTTAATGTTTCGACAGTACTTCCGTGATATATGAACGTAATCCCTCGTCAGTTTCTTTAATGTCGCAGCTGTGTTCAAAGCACAGATTTAAAAATTGAGAAATTAACTATTCATACTATGATATGAAATCAGTTTTTATAAATATCCGTCAAATAAACATGATTTAATTCGATTGTTTAGCCAGTAATATTTAATTTATTTCGTTAAAATATGCTGCGTTGATTTTTTGCTTCGTTTTAATATTTTACATATTTCCATAGTGAGAGCAGATTTTTTTTACGTCTATAAATATTTTATATTATATCGTTAATACAGGACATCAAATATTTATATTATTGACAATGTTCAAAAAAAATCTGAATCAAATATTCATCAGGTGTTTTAATCGTTACTTTTGTTGCCAGGTAACTTTTTCGGATGCTTTATTTTATTGTATAATGTATTTTTTATTTTGTTTCCCATTGACACATCTTGAGTCAAGTGTAAATGAAGAACAAATCAATATTGACTATTGTGTTAAAGTTGTTTTTTTTTTATTATTACAATATTCGATTACTATAAGGTAACTTGGATGGCCGAGTACGTCCAACGAAAGTACAAAATAAACAAAGATAAAAATGTCAGTTTTGCTTTCGTCGCGCCGCATTCAAATCCCGGTCTCGTAAGTGAATTTGTCCCGGTCTCATCTAATTCGGCGCGCAAAAATAACATCGCACAAAAGTGTCCTCCCTGAGGGGCGATTCGCCGCAGGAATTTCATCTAAGACCGGCCTCCTCGGCGTCTTACCCTGTCCACTGGATATTGCGTTATGTTGTATCAGCGGCCTTTATGGACGAAAGCTCACTCGGCCTTATTAGAAATTTAGTCTACGGCAGAGACTTCTAAAGTCCGCCGGACAAGCTTTTCTTTGTCGTTGTTTCTAATATGGTATATACATATTCGAACACATATATATATATATTCAAAAGAATAAAGGTTATTTCATGTAAATTGTATCGTTTTTATTATCCTTACGGGAAATTCGTTTTTTTTTTTTCATTTTTGGTATGCCTACTAATATTTCAAAGTATTTTTTTGTTCGAAATATCCTCATTTCGATCCTCAATATTTCTATAAATTTACTTATTTATTTTGTGAATGTGTTGATATTATTTTTCTTTGTATCTTTATGTTTATTATTATAAACATTATTTTAATGTGAGTTATACAGGTTCCATGCAGCGTTTTTTTCATCTTCCATATCCGCTCCCTAAATGGAGCATATGGATGGGACACCAAGTGCCGCCTCCAAGAATCTAGGTCGCCCGTAAGTATTCTTGCGTCCTCCCAGGTCACACCTGCATCCCATAACTCCTCCGAATACATTGTATATATAGTATTTAGCGGCCTTCCAGTTGACATGAAGATTAGGCAGGTCAAGTTCAGACTCTTGAAGCATCTGCAATATGTAGCCGAGCCAGATCCAGCGTCGCAGCTTTACTTGTTCACTGATGAGAGGCTGCATGATCCGTTTTCATAGCCACGTCTCCACACACGCTATGCGTGCGTATTCCGTGGCGTAACGAACGTGAGGCGCTTTTCATAAGTGCCAGAAGTGTCCCGGGAGCAGCTTCCCAGGACCTCGGTTGGGGTGCACTAGAGTGTGCGTGATTCTTATTGTAACTAATTATACCCTGTTAATATCTAGCCTTCTCGAGAAGAGACTTTCTCGTTCGCCGTAAGATTTTGCAAATTTTTAGAAAATTACCCTTCTTAGAAACCAAGTCGCAATGGCCGACCGGTCCGCCAAATGGTCGAAGCGACTTGAGAAGCTCTTCCCTTTCAACCGACATATGGGGACCCACCCAGAGGATGTGATTGGTATCCTGAATTTTGCCACATAACCAAGTAGAAGATTTGAGTCTCTCTCTATTAAATACATTTTACGACAATTTCTTAAGGTAAAATGTATTATGTATTAGAAACTTTCGTAAAATGAGACACTCAAACATTAAAATTCGATTATCTCAAAACCCAAGTCGCAATGGTCGAACCGACTTGAGAAGCTCTTAACCATTAACACATTAAATAATTTGATTTTCAGTTATTGTACGTTGCGAAATATATGGCTGATAAATAAACCGATGGAAATTTTACAATCATAACACACCGCCTTCCCCATCAAATCAAATAATGGTCGTAGATAATAGAAGTTTAATGGCACGGGCTTATTAATAATTCGTTACCTGTTGCGGACCGACGCAGGATAACCCCTAACCGCTACAGCCAGCCCCGAAATGCGCGCCCTGCGAGATCCGCTCCCGAATCGGCCGAGAAGGAGTCGTCCGGTTTTTGCCGACCTCTCGTTAGGCGCAGCCGGTCCACCTAATTGGGTTACCTCTCTCTGCCCCGTGCCACGTTGTTTTTCCACAGCCGTGGCTACTCCGGCATTCCTTTTCTATATTTCCTACATTGTGCCGTTCGGCGCTTTTTGCCTGCCGATGCGGACGCAAATTATATTACCGTCTCACGAAATCTTTTTGGCCCATCTCCGCCCTGTGTTTTTTCCATACTTATGTATGCTCAGATGTTCTCATAAATATTTATTGATTATAAAACGAACTACTATATCGTCGTATTACTGGCAAAAGACAATATTAAGTATAAAATGTCTTAATATTAATCCTGTGTTAGTGTGAGCACTTCAATGTGTGCAGTTGTCGTGGAACCCTTGTGAGCACTTGTCATGCGTGCAGTTGTCTGGTTACCATCTGTTCTATATGCTGTAATAATAATTAAAATATTCCAGTATGTGTTTGGTAACATAACATCGATTATCCGACTAGCTAAAATATTAACACTATTTGTACTGTCTTTATATTATAATGATAGTCAACTATTTTTAAACTGGGCTTATTTTATTTTAATTAAAGAATTGATAAATTTGAAGCTTTTGCAATAAATATGATTTTATTCACTGAACAGTTTAATTCGTTATTGTTTATTATGTAATTCATACAGAAAGAGGAGAGTTAGAAAATACTTCATCAATTTAGACTGAACATAAACGTTTATAATCACGCATAAAATATTAGGCCGAGGCTGCGATAATTGCCGTGGTGACAGAGCGACGGCGGCAAAACGATGGAAACAGAGATGCTAAAAGGGAAAGTGACGGCAACGTGTTGTTGCGCTGCCGGACTTGCTCACTCATTTATTTATAGCTATTTTGTACCTCTGTTACGTTCGCTTTGTCGCCATTGCTCTGCTATCGTACCCGCGGCCTTATACGAATTGTTTTTAAATAAATAAAAGTTTATTGGGATTATTTTGTGTGTGTGTGTTTGTTTATCGACACCAAAGATATTAAAAAGATACTAATTTTATTTCCGGGCAAAGTGAATATTTCAAGTGGTGCGTATTAAAGTTAATGTGTGAATCGCGTTTCGAATGTTTATTGAAAGTTTTTCTTCTTGTAAGTTTTGAATTTATTTGACTTATTCGCAACGTTCGAAATTGCTTCTCGGTTTTAAAATCCTCCGGGAGATAGTATAAGCACTCGCTTCAAGTCGCTCTCGCCTCCCTTTGCTGACTCTGAGAAAAATCGCTTTCGTCGAAAGTTCTCGCAAAACTCTGCCCGAATCTGTAATTACGCCCCGCTCTTCGAAACGGATTTGGAGCTCTCACATAATGAGGTTCTGTTAATTAAACATTGTTTTAACATTTAATTCAAAGCGTCTCGGTTTAATAAAAGACGTATATTATTGTTTCTGTTATCAGTTTTGGCGAGAGTTAATAGCTTTCATGTAAAGTATATGTAATAATATGAAAATTGGTAACATTAGCCATATGTTAAACTTTTTTATGTTTAATACTATATTACATCGACTGTGGAAAGGATATTTCATCACAATTATACAATAATAGTATATTAGCTAATGCTGCCTGAAATGTAGGAAGATTCTCTTGGAAGATGTTCGATACTTTTAAAGAACACTAGACGTTGTATTGTGCCACAAAATACCGTAAATTAACAGATACTGTAGTGTAAGAAAAATGTATTTGTTGATACAAAGTGTGTCAATGAATACAGCGAATTCGTAATGACAAGATAAGCTGATGACTCTTACAGATATCGACTGTGGAAAGAAAAAAGACGTAACCCACATATAAGAAGTTTTTACAGTAGGCGCAAAAATGTTTATTTAATGATTTGAGCTAAAGTCAAAAATTTGCATAAGCACAAACTTGAAGTACACGAAGACTCAAAGTGGTGTTTTACATACTCAATGTAATATTAAGTTGACAAGTTATATATGAAAAATCGGTAAAATTGATTAGGTTGAAGCCCCTTTTCCATGCTATAATTTTTTCAAACTTCAAAATTATATTTAGAAAGTGATTCGGCATTTTCAGCTTATATCCATTTGATAGAACTGTATTAAGTGGTAAACGTTCTGATTATCGAATAAAAGCTTTATGATTTTTCTTTTACACTGATCACCAGCTGACTTTTTCACAACCATCTTATCGCGGCAAACACACCTAAGAACAATTTCGCATTGATATCGATTATCGATTGAAGAAACTCAGGCAGAAAAATTCATAATTTAGACATTTTAAATATTTACATTTCATAAAAAATAATAGTTTCAACCGTCCGCCTGAAAGCTGACGTATTCGGTCTAAGTAATTCGAAAGGATGGTGCCATGCGCGAGTGATTCTGTATGGAGGAAAGCTGTCTCCGAAACGACGCCGAAGAAGCTTTTGAAAAGGACGTCCGTGTCCTAATGGCGTTTCACATTATTTCAGGTGTCTTTGTGAATGAGCTTTTCGCTAGTCGTTACACTTACTGATGAAGATATTTTTATGCGGAAAAATCCACCCGATAAAAAAAAACTATTTCGTCTGTTCGATAGTTTTTCAATAAATATATAATACGTATCTGGTTTTTTCATATAAATATCATGTTCACTTTGAAAAAAGCTATTGTATTCATAAAAGGAATTTCTTTATATTTAAATTACGTGTTTCTCACTTTCGAAATTTTTGGCGACACTTAGGTTCATCTTTCTTTATATGGAAAACAATATTAAAATATAACTTATACTAGAATATGTCATTCGAATGTATGTTTTAACACGAAGGAAATGATCATTTGTATATCCATAAATTATCTAAATTTTACAAGTGAAATCTAAAATGAAGCAATCAATAACATTTTATTTAATGCTTCATTACACATTTAAATAGGAATGATTTTACTACTAAAATATTTTATATCCTAAAAGTAATTGATCTGCATCGTTTAGATAAAGTATACCATGTATAACGTTTATATTAAACGTAATTGATTGAAAATTGTAATGTGAATGTATTCACTGTAAAATCACTATTTGTTTTACTCATACAATGCAAAAGTGCAATATCCATACTATACAATAGGAAAAATGTAATATCACCCGCTGGATTTGGCGTCATGATTTTTTAATCACGCATTTATATTTTTATTTCTCAATCCGTTTTGATCGGCCCCAAACCCCCGAGGATCATTCCGCAAGATCTCCGGCCCCCGTCGTCGAACCCCGGCCCGCAGTCCCCGCCCAGCACGACGCATCTCTTGCGGATTCCCCGCGGGACAAGTAAGCCCCGCAAACACACTCCGGAACTCCCGACTACCCCAGTTGTAACTACCCCTGTAAATAGTTGAGAGCGTAAAGAATGACGCTCCCGGATACGAATCGATTCCCTGAAGGGCGAACATGCCTTTTTATTGATAATCAAATTGGGTTGAATAAGCTATTAAGGGATATTTTGGTCAACGCTAAAGGATTTTATACACAATATTATCCACAGGTGAAAATAAAATTGATCAATTTTAATGTTACGTAAAATCTGTATTGGACGTTAATTGTTCAATTTGTTAAAATATGATCAAACTATTGATGTTACTTATACGTCTTCACGTCGAGCCGCATGCATATTTTTTACATTCAGCTCGAGATTATAATACTTGTTTTGGTTTTTAGACAATTATGATACCAGCTTGAAAAATGCAGCATTTCTTTCATTATTAAAATATTCGGCCTGTATTAAATCCACTCTAACATTATTATGTTTGGTATGTCTGCTTTAAGTTTCGATGTAAGTCAGTTTTTTGTGTGGAAGGTAAATTTACTTGAGCTGTAGCACGCAAGAGATGTGTTTCTAATATTATTTAGCGTAAAATCAAAAAGATACAAATACTTTCTAAATTATTTAAAATCAATTTCCATCAAGCACCATCAGTCAAAAATATTAATTAGATAAATATACATTCATTACAGCACATGTAAGCCTACAGTGGTTTTTCTACAGATATATCAATAGATATTTTGGCGATAATATAATGATCAATATAATAATAACTAAATAGTGTCACAACCGATATACTTAGATTGTAAAATTTTAATTGAATTTAAATGTTTGGTGGTTGTGAAAAGTTCTTTCAAATATATAATGCTGGAATTGACACATTAAAAATAATTTCACTGTTTTAATATAGAGCGTTTTTCTATTTATTAAGAGAACACTCCAAGCCATCTACGGCGTAGAAGCTATTGTATACAATTCACACTCTTAAATACCAATCAGATATTTCGTTATTGGTATGGTGAACTAATTTGTAAAATCACACTGAAATCTGTTATATGAGTATTGTATTCGGACAACAGTTTTTAAGCAATTCATGTTGAAATAAATCGTTAAGTCCACGTTATATTTTATTTAATTCAAAATAAAATGAAGAAAAAAAGTTAAAAAGAAAATTTTCTTCTCGCCTGGTAATATAATCTTAAAAATAAGAATCCGCTCTCAAAAAATAAATCATATTATATTCCGTCAACGTCATTTCTACAATACGTTACGTAAGCAGGTGTCATTTTTGATGAAATATAATAAATATAATTTTTTTATCAACATATATACATATCTACAGCTTTCAGACAAAATTTCTTGACAATCATTTTTTGTTTTTAAATCAGTAATATTCTAAAATGACTTCTGACAGCCAATTTATTATAGCTTGAGATAATTTATATAAAATGTCAACGAATTGTATTAATTTGACGACTTTTAACTCTATTATATAGAAATAAATGTAATGCAACATTATAATATTTATTGTATTAGTTATGTTAACAAATCATACATTTAAAAACACCTTTATGTTGAATTTTTTTTTTTATACAAATATATATATATATACCATGTTCGTTACCAATGTGGAGCATATGGATTTACACAGTTTGAAGATATCCAGTCCGATAGTGGAGTATATCGTCGTATTACTGGCAAAAGTCGCTAAAGTAAAAAAGTGAGTTTTGAAATAATCGAGTGTTAATGTTTGAAGCTCTCTGTTAAATAGATTTTACAAAAATGTCTTAAGGTATAATGATTATTTATGAGAATCTGTCGTAAAACCTATTTGACAGAGAGCCTCAGGCATTACAACTCGATTATTTCAAAATTCAGTTTTTTTACTTTAACGTCTTTTGCCAGTAATACGACGATATGGATCTTCGCAATCTGAAGACGTCTTGACAGATTATTTTTCACGAGAATTTTTCGTCAGACAATTACTCAACCTAATCAGATTCCAGTCCTGCATTTTCGGATTTTTAAAATCCGACAGATGGGTAATCGTTCCCGCATTCCCCGGGTTGCTAGGCGCGCACGCTACTAACTACGCTACCAGGGAGACATGTTGAATGAATACAATGTCATAATATGAATTTTGATAAGCGAAAGTTGTAGTTAGTCTTTCAAAGTGATTTTAAAACATTGGTTTCACATAACTTCCAGTTGAAATTTCTAGAAGACTATCTCAATTCAAATATTTCAACTTTTTTTTTCTGCAGTATAAATGGTTTTGTTCGTTTTTTTTTCTTTGTAATTTTGTTAATGTAACTCTTTCTCTTATTTGTACAGTTTTTCAAATCGTCAGTAACCTCCTAATTCATAATCGGACTAAGCCCTATTCAATTAGCGTATTAATATACAAGTCTCGTAGATAGATTATATACATATATAAATCTTTTTTTTAAATCTGTATGGTATACTGTCGATTCATTTATTGTGTAATAAAAATAAGAATGTGCTTGCTTCCAACCACCGTACAGACGTCACGATAACGCTATATAGCACATCCGCGCGAAATTTCAATAAAGGGTCAACTTTATATTGCCTCTGCACCGTGCGATACAAACGTCATCGTGTTTTGTTGCGCGGTATATTTTGCGAAACCCTTTCGACGCAACGCGGCGTCAGCGTATTTCTCCGATCTCCGCTGGCGTCGGCAATATGGAGAGTGAACTCTCTCTCGCTCGCCCGGAACGCCTTCTCCTCGAGGCTTATTTGCGTCATGGGGTCTTATGCTAATCTCGTCAGTTTGGTTAACTTGAATGACTGCTTCATCGACAGCTGTCAAATTTAAACTCACATCGGGACGCATCCAAAATAACATTTCGGTTTTTATTTATTTTTACATCGCGTCGAAATATTACACGAAATATAGAGAATACATATCGACTATAAAACATATTCATGTTCATATATACATATATGATACCACCGAAATGTCAACTTAAAGAATATTTCTATTTTTATTATGCCTTCGGAGGTTTATTTTGATGATTCTAAATGAAGAGTTTTGATTTTAGTCGGTTTTTATAATCATGTCTCAATTTTATTCTTTCTGTTTTACTTTCTGTAACTAAAACTTACTGACAGTTCATGGTGTTTTTTTATACATGTTGTAGCATTACAAATTGTAAGTTTAATACATTAACAACATGATATACATATGATTATAACAAAAATTTTGAAAACAAATTAAACTAGAAAAAAATAAAGAGGGAATTTTTAAAAAATACTGAATTTAGAAAAAATGTCTACCAAGTAAGTTAGACCCTATTCTAATAATGTATATAATAGCATCCGTCTAAACTCACTTTCACGTAGGTGGAAGATATCAATACCCGAGACAATCTCGTTAAACATCGCCATTGCTCTCCGCATTGAGATGACCACTGGTATGATAGTCTTGCATTCAGAAATGAAAAACACCTGATGATCTCGATATCTCATGTAGTTATCAGGGACACACAAACCAATATTAATCACAAGGGCAGAGCTATCAATTAAACCATGAATAAGTCTGAAAAAATGCGTCGTCAAATATCTATTCAATACAATAAGAAAGCATTCCTGAAATGAAAGCAGTTGGATAAAGCCACGGATAGTATCTATATAACCGCAAGTACAGAAGTCTCAAAAGTTTTATGAACACAGTAAGGTCAATTTCAAGTTTAATAAAAGTCTTCAACATCATTTCAGTGGATATGGTAAATCTGACATTATTGTGCATGTGTATACACGTGCTCTATTCATTGCTGTGTTTGTGTTGATAGCATTTTGATAGTCTTACAAAATCTTATGCATATGTACAACACTTGAGGGTTTGCGGTAACTATACCTAACGTGTTAAATGTATAACTAGGTGACCGTATTCACATGTGACCCCTGAGGGACATCAAAGAGATGTCAATTATGGGAACCTACGTTAATAATAGTATGCATTGTCCGTTCGAAAATCATACATGCCCAGTTAGCCCCTAACTATTGAGAGTAAAATACCCTTAGGCCGTTCCAGCTGCCATCTGTCTCCGGATTTTGTCAACAGGAAGCCAGTTAACTCGGCCAATTTGCACAGTGGAAACCATTCCGCAGTATACGATGGAAAACGTGTCGAAATCTATAACTCGTGCGATTAATATGTGTTATACGTGTTGTGCTCGATACATTGCTTCAATATAAAAATATATAGTGCGTTAAGTAATTATATTAAAAGTATTCCAATATTTTCAAAATTCTCTAATATTCATATAATATACTAGAATGCCAAACCCGGGTGCCAATATTATAGTGTATATCAACTGTGTAAAGGAGAAAGGACGTGCCCCTCAGATTTTTCAATGTAGCTTTTCTTCCGCAATCCCAATCAATGTATGTAACTTAATACACATTATATCAAACGGATATGAGTTGAATTGTCGAATTAGTATCTAAATTTAGCTTTCAATTTTGAGCAAACGAGGCTCTGTATAATTTGCGACCAGAAAAGGGACTTTCACTACATCAATTTTATTGCTTTTTCTCAAATAACTTATTAAATTAACATCATATTTGGGTAAATACAATACCAGTTTTAGTCTTCATGCACTTCACGGCAATATTTTGACTTTGCCCCAAAACCACTGAATAGACATTTTTATGCTTCCTGTATTATTATTTTTGTGTGGAGTACATCCTTTTTCTTTCCGCATTCGATATGGAAGTATATTATAATCAAATATTTTTTTGTCAGATAATTGCTCAAACCAATGATATCCAGCCCAGAATTTTTTTTTTTTAATATGAAAATGCAGGAAATAAAATGCATAAAGATATCCAGTAGATGTGGAAATCGAACTCGCGGTCCCCGGATGCGAAAAGCGTACGCTAACGGGGAGACGCTGTATCATATTAATTTGTCTCGAATGAAAAATATATTCCAAATTATTGATGATATCCTTCTATGAATACGCACAGAGCCTATCAGTTAGTTTAGGTTGTGTTGGTCGAGTGCAAGTGTTTGAACGTTTACCGTCCTCCGCAATCGCCACCTGCCGGCCGTTTCCGTTCGCAATAATAATTCGCACCCCTGTTTCCCTCACTGCCCTCTCGCCAAACAGTGCCCCTCCTAACCATCACCCTCCGCTTGCACAATGAATCGAATTATTAGCTGAAACGCAGTAGGCCAATTCGGACATGCATATTGTCTTTCCCTGCTCGTCGTGCATACCGGTTTGGAATTAGATTGAAGGGAGTAAGTTGATTTTCTAGAAAATCCGTACTGATTGAGTACTATTAGATTTTCCCGTTCTTAATCGGTCACGGTGGTTTTGCCCCAAAGCTCTGTCAACTTGGTCGCATAGAATCTCTTATTGCATATGAGGTGATTTATTTAAAACTAATCACATTCTTTGCGAGTCTTCCCATATGTCAGTTGAAATGAATGAACCTCTGAAGACGATTAGATTTTTAAAAAGCATAAATTTTTAGTTTTTACGAAGTTTGCAAAATTTTACGGCAAGCGAGAAGGTTTATTCTCAATATGGGCCGATATTGACAAATCTTAGTTGGATGAAATAGGAATTGTGCATACTGCAGTGCTCGCCAATCAGGGTTTTGAGATATGGTTTCTGGGACACTTCAAGAGCGCTTCACGTTTGTCAGGCCACAGCGTATAGCCGGCTGATGGTTATGGTGACGTGTTGGTTAGTGGAGGGGAAATACTTTATAATGTGAACATTTTTAATTCTGTGAATGAATTTTAATGCATCTATGGAATTCACTATGCAATAGTAGTAAACAGATATGGCATTTTCTTTTAAAGCGTTCTAACGAGAAAAAGCGAATTTGAAAAAGCTTTTCAATAGCTTTGTATTGACATATGTTTCTTTATAAAATAATCTTTGCCAAGTGGTAATGCGGGATTGGTAGTTTATATATTAACTGCAGGAGGCAAGAAAAAATAACCGATTTTATTATGTAAATCTTTAAATAGCAGTTTATTTAGATATTATTTTAGTTCATGATAGTCAATTCAAAATTCTAAACTAGGTTGAAAATAGATCACAAATCCTTTGTTTACTAAATACGCATTTCTCATTCTCGATTCGCCCGCTCTCCCAAAAGCACACTCGTATCATTTCCTTTCAGAACCACAATCGACTAACTAACTTTCCATGAGCTTTTTGAAATACAATATGCGTCGCACGCTGAAAAAAACGAGTCATCACAGACAAAGTGTGTCACCCTCTTAACCCCGACCCTCCCCCGCTTCCAGAGTCACCCTCATCGCGTGACCAGCCGCCCTGCTCTATCTACTTACGTCACCTGCCCATAAATCCATTCTAAATTGACACTCTCAGGCCCGCCCATCGAGATCGAAGTATTTATGTCCGTCAACCATTGCTGACTTGGCCCAAGAAATCTATATCGTAAAATAGAACTTCCAACAGTTTAATATTTGTTCCATCGATTGTTATTAGTTTGTTCAAGAGCGTATTCTGCTTGTATTCTATATAACTTCAAAATAGAATCTATTTATAATACTTGTATGTTACATTACATACCGAATTGATTTGCTTTACAAAAAAGATATGAAAACGTATTCCAAACTATTTCTCGGTAGAATATCTATCGTATAAAATACATACTATGACCATTTAATAAATGTTTCATTTACTTATTATCATAAAATAATAAATAAATTTATAATTCCCCGTTGAAAAGTGTCATTTCATGCTCTATGTTGGGCAATAACGAAAATAATAATTGCATATCTCATTGAAAAATATATCAAACGTACATGTTGATGAAACAATATTGAAATGGTATCTACAATTAATTACTTCGCATTAACTCGCTCTAACTCAGTTGGAAACATCAAAATACGAATTCAAGTTGTCGGACATAGGATGCAAGTTGCTTTTAATGTCGTTGTTTTGTCGGCTTTTAAGCTCTTTATTGCTTAAGACGTATATATCCGCGAGGCATAGTGCGTAACACAGTGCACATGACGAATATATC
>JAGVSQ010003078.1:1480-22627 GCA_022683975.1 Rhyacophila evoluta | reverse complement strand
GGTCAGTTATGTAGAGAGGATTTTGCAAATCGTTATTTACGTTCGGAGCGGATTTCGCAGATCGCCTCAATATTCATTTTGAATATTCGACGAAACAAGGTAGAATTTGCAACTCCCAATTAGAAAAATCGGTAGCTTTCACGATAAAGTGCCGAACTGCATTCTTAACTGTTTTTATCCAAAATTGGCCAGAGCGGGTTTTGCAACTTGGTGATTCATTTCATTATTGTGTAAGCTGGTGTTGCACCGTCAATATTTTTTTCGTCGGTGCAACCGAGTCGTATAAATATGCCAAGAGATATTTATATTATTGCTGTAGGAACATGATGAATAATAAACAATGCATGATTATGAGACGCCTAAAATGACGTTAGGTTTCAAAAGATATTGTAGAAATATTAAATACTTTTTACTTATTAATTAGTACTTATTTTTTTAAATCTCTTATATTCTGATAAAAGGCAGTATCTTTGATAACGTCTCTCATAAACAATATTATTTACAATTATTTTTAATATAAAAAAAATTGTTCTTTGGTGTGTTCTTGCGTTATTCAAAATTCACTAACGTTCATAATTGTAAGTCTAGATACAATCAAACAAATAGCATTTCACATTGATTTTCTTCTTTTCCTTCTATATCCGCTTTTCTAAGTGAAGCATATCGCCACGACATGGCGCCTCCAAGAATCTATCCCCCGTCAGTATTCTTGCGTTCTCTTGGGCTATTAGTAATGTGTAGAACCAGTATTTTTGAGTACTTGCGTGGATAACGGCTATTTTTATAAGTAACCGGTACCAAGTGTTGGCTAGTTTTATACTCATGAGGGAAAGGGAAATATCTGAACTTCTCGGTACCCACCCTAAATAGAAATAGCCAGGAAACTGAGAGCACCAACAGCAGGCTCCATATAGTTTCAGTTAGGTAAGAGTTAGGAAAAAAAATTCACTTTGCAGAGAAAATCTTACCTTCCCTAATTTTTTTATCGCGAGGCCTAAAAAAAGGTCTCGCGGCGTATTCAAAATACATACTTTCGTAGATTTCTCTGGATTTTGGTTGCGAGACTTTTTTTAGGTCCCACAGTATAGGTAGCTGGTTCTTTAACTTTTTTATCCTACCTCTTATCTAACTGAAACTATGTGGAACCCGTTGTCGGGTTCACAGTTTCCTGGCTTATTTAACTAGGGTGGGATAGGCTTATTCCTTTATTTTCCTTTCCCTCGTGTAGTCTATCTACAAATTCTGCTATAAATATTTCAATCCTGAAGGCTTTTCGAGGGGAAAACAATTAAGAAAAACCCTTATTCCGAATATTGTCCTCCAGCTTCTTCTTCTTCTTCTTTAACTTTAAAGAGTACTCATTTTAAATAAGTAACCAGTTCTTTCAAAAGTACTCATAAGTAACCATTACTATTGAATACTTTTCAAATTAAGTATTGGGCGCTAGTACCGGTTTCAAGTATTCGATGCACAAATTCTGCACACCACTATAGGCCATACGTGTACTAATAAGTCACCAATATATTTTATATTTAGCGGCAAACATTAATATGTCCATCCTCCAACTACTTGGAAATTAATAATCGATTTAATATTGACATACCATTAAGATGGTTGAAGTATTAGCGGTTTTCCACAAAGAATTTACAGTGTACAGTATTAATCAGTTTTCATACCTAGCGATCGCAAAATTGTTCCTATTTCTCTGACATCTACGGTTTGTTTTCCCGAATGATCGAAAACTTCAAAAGCGTCGGCAATTTTTTTTTCCAAATCATTGTTGATTATTACTGAAATGCAGTAACGTATAGTTAGTAAAATATGCAAATTTTGATCACAAATATGACAAATGATACTGTTTAAATAAATTTAATTAACCTTTGGCTATTTCATTAGACATTTCGATATCGGAGCGTTGAATATTCTTCTTTGAAACAAGTTAAACTATAATTAAATGGTATTTCCATACTGGCATATCATCTTGGTATTTTTAATCAATTATTAACTGAAGAAAATGGCTGTTGCCGTGGCAGCGCTGTAATATGTATTTATTATTTGAATTGGCGGAAATTATAAGACGGCCTTTGATTCGTCGAAAATGCTGGCGTCGTTTGTAGGTATCACCCAATGGAAAGCAAGCTCGTTAACTTCAAGTTGTTGAATCTATTCAGTTTCCTGCCGCCATATTGACAGTACATTTTGTGCGGAATCGTTTCCCTGAATGGCGCTGGGAATTTGTTAGTATTTTAAAAATCGTGTATTTTTTTTGTGTTTGGTCCATATTGTGGCAATGGATCCCGCGAAATTAAAAGTGGTTGAGCTTAAAGCGGAGCTTGGCGCCCTGGGGTTGGATACCAAAGGAATTAAAGCTGTACTAGTAGATCGTCTTAAAAAAGCGTTGTCGGACGGCGGGCAAGGTAATTTTTGCATTTTTCCCTAATAAGTATTTGCTATTGTGTGCGGTAATGTTTAACGACATTTATATTAATCAGCGATATTTATGTTCACTACCCAATAGTAGTTTACTACCCCGCACGACGTAATCGCGGTTGTATACTACTGCTGTGTTTCCCGCTTATAAATTGGCATGTTTTCGCCGGTTGCGAAAGATTCCAAACCTCAAAAATTATTGATGGTATACTCAATTAATCTTAAAATCGTTCTGCAAAAATTTCCCCTCCAATTTAAATTATCCAAGCAATCAAATTGAAAGAAATGCACAGCTGTCGTCTCACTGTTGTAAAAAATATTTTTTTGACGCGAATACGATTGTTTTATAGGTATGAACGCCTTTGCAGGTTAGAACGTTTAGTGTCGCCGATCTTACGTTGGTTCGTCAGATCCGCAGAATGTCGAGTTGTTTATGAACATCGAATTCGCAAATTATTCTTGATAACATTAAATCAATCGTGGAAAAAATTGTATATGTATTCGCAACCGGGAATGTAAGTATACGTATGATAATCATCCAGCATATATAAAATATTTTCGAAAGAGCAACGTCCTCGGCAGATAATTTTTGATCTGTAATGTTAATCGTTTTATTTGTCAGCTGTAAACCTAGAACTAGTAGTGTATTAAAAATGACGTAAGTTATGCGAGGGTAATGCAATAATCAATTATTTACTCATTTACCTATAATATATAAAAAAATATTTCATTGGTGGTAAAAGTGAAGATTAGATATCTTAATTTCCAAAAATTCTTTCTTAAGTTGGCAGCACACATTACAACTCTCATACACTTGCATACTTTGATATTTCAGGTCGTGCAGTGGTTTCTTTCTTCCAAAATTACGAATTATAAAAAAATTAAACTACGAAGTAATGAAATATTGCGATTTTGTGTTTTTGTTTATTTTTAATATAAAAAAGTCATACTACATTTATATGTGCACCAGCAAATGATTTTTCTTGGACACCCCTGCACTTCTTCAAACGTCGAAGTATGCAAGTGTTTGGTGTGTACGTGTGTTTTGTCCTGCAAACTTAAGAAAGATGTTCAATAATTAAGATATCCAATCTTCACTTTAACAGTTTTTTTTTTTTTACCATGTCCACTCCGAAATTGGAGCATATGGATCTCTATATTTTTATATTTGCTATTTCTTATTTAGTAAAAGCTTGTTGTAACATGACGTTTATATGCATATTCGGATATACTCTGGGTCTTTTCATTGGTGTCTAAAACAAATGGATTTTTAAACCAGTTATCTACTTTACGTGGTGATCTAGACGGAATCAAGAGATATATATGCTTGACTAGCTGGAATTATGAAAGATATAATAGACGAGTGGGTTATTACATATCGACTGAAAAAGGAAAAAGACATAATTCGGGACAAAGAGGGGAAATTGTTTTAGCACAACAAGGGTGCTGTGGCGAAAAACGTTTGAGAACCGCTGCTCTAGATGCATCCATTCATGTACCTCAATGTGGTGTTTTCCTTTACAATTAATAACAAATAATGTGTCGTGTACAAAACCTAACTGCCCTGCCGATCATGTATAAGTTGATGTAACATTTGAAAATCACTGGAGTTATTGATCCATCTGAGCCGAAAACCTGGTTTATCGTGTATCTGAAGGCTGATAAAAGTGATTGGAAATTCGAGAAAAATGCCTTTAAATATATTAAAATGTTGAGCAAGGTCACTCATCATTGTTCTTAAAAATTTTAGCTGTCAGTGATACAACTATAGCTGACACATCAACAGAAGAAATTGATGAGGGTGGAGAATCTCCTCCAAGAAGCTCACGGAGGCCTGGACCTGCTAGTCGTACCAGACGCCGATTGTCGTCTGCTGAACCACCCTCAACTCCTACCAGAGTAAGTTAATAAATAAACTCGCAATAATCATGTGCGTCTAAAAATTCTTTGTTGTTATCTTCAAATCAAATAAAAGACGAATCACTTTTTCACTAGATGTAATATTTCTAGTGAAATTATTCCCCATTTTTTACCAACTGGAATTCTATAAAATGCCATTTAGGTCGCTGGTGGAATGATGATATAGTAAACTTGATATTGATTGCACTGGCTATCTTTATTCATTCAGGTAATTTTAATATTGTAGATGACATTTTAGCAATTTTGTAATTGTTTAATAATTTTGTTAGTCATCATTATGAGTTATAATAGTTTTAAGTCAACCCTTCTTTGTATTTGAAAGTTACCTGCGGGTATTAGGATAGTCTATATTTGGTTATACGAGAAATTTGTTAACATTTTGAAGTTAGTCACAGATGTTTCACAAAAATCCATTCTTCTGTAGGTACCAAAAGTTATGCTGGTAAGCAGAAAACATATGTATACACCCATTTCAAATATCATGCCGACACCACGTTAATTATGATGAGTTACTATTAACAGGTGTCGATGTCTACTGAAAAAAGATTTGGTCTTGTTAATGTTTTCTGCCAGTACTAATATGTTCAATATCTACTTAATGCGAATTGATATTATAATATTATTTAAAATATACATGGAATATGACTACGCTTGTTTTTTACCAGATGAGCAAACAAAAATCTACCAAACTGCATTATTAGGTCAAAACTGTCTTTTTTTTAAACGATACTGACGATATATAGGCCAGTTGTTAGGGAGTTAAAACGAATATTAATTCAGCGTAAAGGTTTTATGTTTTTAATCGGTTCAGGTATGGCCCGGTATGATTATCCTAAATTTTCCCCCTCCGCCGAGGTGAGCTTAATTAGCCAGGTAGATAAGGGTAGCTAAAAATGGGGCGTTTTTTAGTTTTTACCAAATAATTCAATACCCTATGACAATGCCATACCTGAATCATTTAAAAACATAAAACCTTTACCCTGAATTCATATTCGTTTTTGTACTTTTTTGATCCCCAGCAACTGGCCTAATAATGCTGATTCAAATTATAATATTAGAATATTTCAACTATTAATTTTTGAAAATGTTTAAACTGCAAAAACTGGCCTGTGGTAGGCAATAAAAAATTATGCCCATAGGCAAATTTATGTATCTAAAATTCATGTAATTCTACAGCTTTGAGATGGGGCACAGATATAAAATGTTCCAACTTTGTTGAAATTAAAATGTATATACATATTCAATGTTTTGTTGTAGCATTATCATACTGAAATCATTTTTGTAATTGATATCCGTAATATCATAAATCGAACATCATAACATTTTTTTTTAAACAAATGACCTTGATTTCAGTTATCTTTTTTTGCTTTTAGAGAGCTGTCAGTCTAGTGATGGTCAGTTGTAGAATGGGATTAGTCATAATGATTTCCTGCCAGATTGATAACATATGTTGGTACAACGATATTCATAGCTTATTTATACATATATTTTAATGTACCTGTATTTGTAAAAAAGTCTTTAAGGCGTGTCGAACGTGATGAACCAAAGTCAGCACCACCAATAGAGGAAGAAGCAGCTGACCAAATTATTGGTGTGGACAGTGATTCTAGTGACCCAGACCTGGAGTGTATTCTCTCTGATGACACACCTAAACTTATACTGCCACCTGTCACAGCACAAAGGTTAGAAATTAGTTTTTGAGTACTGTTTTATCGTCATTATTATTTTAAAACTAATGGCACCTGAAAATTCAATTTGCTTTGAAACACTTGATAATTCATTGTTTATATGCAATCTGTAATTTCATTTTTTATATCGAAAAGATATTGTAACTACAATGCAGAAGGTCTTTGTTATAATTATGTAATATGGTCAGTGAAATGCGAGATTTTTTCCCTTAATATTTCTATTATGCCCTACTAAGTAAAAACACAGTATCTACGTAGGAAATTACATGCGAGACACTGTTTGACAGTTTTTTACTTAGTAGGGCAGTATTTTTCGTCATTCAGTAATTTGGAATTTCTGGAGTAACATTTTGTAGTATTTGAATATCTGACACAAAGAAGATCCATCAAACATATCTATAATATTTCTTTGCAATGTGATGTGTTGTATTTATTTTAGCAGCCCACCGAAGCCACAGCCCGTAGCAATTGCGGTATCTCCTGCCAAACAAGAAACACAAGTGATCCAACCTGCCAATACGTCTCCAGTGAAGCAGTCACCTATCAAACCGACAACTCCTCTACCGGAAGCTAATAAACTCAATTCGCCAGTCAAAGTGACGGTTCCAATAGCTGCACCAGTTCAGCCTATTTCAAGTCCTGTGAAAGTGGTGCCATCACCTGCTCCCCATGTTCCATCACCTGTCAAGCCTGCTCCAATATGTCCAACCAAAGTTGCTTCAGTGCAATCTCCAATTAAAGTGGCCACAACACCTGTTCCACCTCCAACATCACCGGCAATCCAAGTGTCATCTGCTGCTGTTCCGTCCCCAACTCTTATCACATCCAATCAAGGGCCCACACTCACACCTAAGGTAAATATTTCATGGCTTTTTGTTAACAGTCTTGTCATATTATTGTTGATCTACGCAAACTGCGGTTTGCTAAGCTTCGTAATGGAAGTAGACCAATTAATTCGCTCAAAGATTTCATTAGTTCATTCAGTTATAACTTACAAAGTACAAAATTTACTTGAGGTGGTAGATGTCTTACATTTTGTGAAAATACCAACCAACACTAGGAATTAACTAGAGTTTCCATCTGATTTTCACTTAGTTTGATTTATTTAAGATTATCTACTATGATAATATAATTAACTGAGATTTAATTATTGTAGCTGCACTTTTTTGATATATTTATTACTATTAGTCAGTTCTTGACGGAGTTATGTTCCGTTACATTATACGTGAATCGAAACTGTTGCAAGTCGAATTAAAAAAAACAAAAAAGGATTTATTAATGGTATGTAGTTTGTTACTTATGTTTATTTCTGATTGCTAGTTAACTAACTATATATAAGTAAACAATTAACTACAAAATATATTTATAACACATTCTGGAGTATTTTTATCATCCATGCTACTGATATCAATTGATGACAGCTGAGATTTTAATTGCAGTGATAGTGCTTGTTTTTATTCTATGTATAAAGTTTATTCGTCTTTCTTTGTTCCTGTAATAGCTTAGGAAAAAGTGATTCTCTTAAATAATGCAATTTTGCAAGGAATATTTAACAAAAACTGAAATTAACAGATTATTCTTACTGTTGCAAGTGTGAATGGATCTTGGGTTGAAGTGGTCATAAGTTGAGAACTGTATGTATATTTTATTGCATATTGGTTAAAACCCAAGGGATAATTAAATAATATATCACAATGAAAGTCATCGAAACATTTTTTTATTTTTAAATAGGCTATAGTTCCTGCGGTGGTAACTTCACCTGCTAAATTAGCACCTGTGCCTATAAAACAAACGCCATCACCTGTGAAAATGGCACCTGCACCTGCACCTCAGCAGTCTCCTGATAAACCACCAATCAGCATTATACAGCAGAGTCCTGACAAATCTGTGAAGATAGACATTACCAAAGACCCTTCAATAACGGAAATTGCTGAAATGAAACCTGAGGGTAATATAGATAATTTATTTATCATACTTGAGTTTCATTGGGTTGTCTACAAAACACTATCTACAAAAATGTTTAAATAAATTGCTGCCATAAAGATTACATAATTTGTTACCTAGTCATATATTTTGGAAGTGTTTTAGTAAAAAAATTCACTAATGTATTATTTTCTTAATCTAAATTCGACATTTGTGAAGTAAATATTTACCATTGGAAAAATAATCGAAATTTATATTTTCTTCTAATGTTAGTACCGAACGCTTCGGGGATGAAACCCCTTTATCAATTTAAAGCGGTGTATGACTGCTGATGGCCAAAAATTACCTCTATATTTAATTTAAACTGATTTTTAAAAACTGCCAAAATGGGGTTTTAAATAAGAAAATGAGACATTTTCATGAAAGATTGGCTAACTAGCTGCCCTGAAGATTTACATCTCCCTAACATGTTGGTTTTTGATGCTTTTTGTGGGCACTTAACTGCAAAGATTAGACTAATTTCCTAAAACGAACAAGGAATTGATGATTATTCCTAGTAACATTTCTGGCTAATTGCAACCCTTTTGATGTTAATAAAAAAAATTTAAGGAGGGTGCATGTTGCCTGATTGTTGTTTCCTGTACACATAAAACACACAACACAGGTACTGCTTATAATACATATGTATTTCTTTTTAATTAGCTGGAGTTAAGAGGGAAACTGTTTTGTAGGAAACCCTCATGTTGGTTTTTTTAAAGTGTATCTGCCAAAATACAGTGAAACCTGAAATAAATCGAAGCTAATAAAGTTGGGATTGTATAAAAAAAGGTGTTGCAGAAACACGTTGACTGCAACGGAATTTTTGACGATTCTGGTGTAAGGAGCCAATTTGATTTAATCATGTTATATTATTAAAAACTTTAATAATACATAGTAGTAATCAAAAAGCTTATAATATCAAGCTTTGTATAATTGTATTTTCTGTTCATTTAAGCCAAACCTGATTTTTTATTTTTTTCCCTGAGGCCGTCTATTCATATTTAGACTGTTATGCTACAAATTTCCTCATAGCTGTACAAATATGGCAAGTAATGAAGCGACGAGATAACTCGTAGTAGGCGTCCTGGGCAAGTAAACAACCCGTGAGATATCTTATAGTTGGCAGTCAACGTGTTAATATCTTTAAAAAAATAAATATTCTGTTGTATTATTTGGTATTAATAAATAACATTTTGTAAAAATATGGAACCCATTCTGAAAAAAAATTATTTAACAATTGAGAATCATATTTAATCTCATTTTCTTAATTTGAATTTGCAGAATCAACTATTCCAAATATGTATAAATCTTTTTATTGAATATTGTTTCACACTCACTTGTTTTAATGAAATTTTTCATGCAATGAAATTAAATTTTTCACTTCACGAAGTTCATGTAATTTTTTCTTTGTCAACTGAGAGTATGTTACTTATTTTCATAGAGTTTGTGATGATTATTTGTCATTGTTATAAATGTTCTACTTGTGAGAGTTCCATTCTACATTAATAGACTACTTTAAAATAAATGTCAATTAATTTGCAGAAGAGCTGATGGATATTGTCACCGATGCAAAGAAACTTGAGGATGGAGAGCCTCAAGCTAAAAAGACAAAGGTAGATGATTCTGATGACAGTAAAGAGGAAATGTCGACCACAAAATTATTAAAACAGGATGGAAAAGGTAGCCCTGAAAAAAAAGAAGATGATAAAGCCGAAAGCGATAAACATAAACAGGGAGATGAAACTTCAGAAAAGAAAGATCTGGTAATAATTCATTCAATTATATTATATATAATTAATATTATAAATAATTGTAAAGCCTTTAAAACAACGCCTTCATGCAACATTAGAAGCTATAAAACAATTTTATACTACTCTCACAGCAATTCATTTGAATTTTTGAACTGAACCCTTGGCATTCCTTAGCTAATTTTGGATTTTTTGATTAATTTTGTTTGAATTAGATTGATCAAAAAAATAAAGCCTTTTCATACACTTTTTCATGGTAATAAAGATAAGTTGCATGTAGTAAGGAACAAAACTTTTAGCAATAATATCAAATTTTTAAACAAAAAACAAAATACTTATTAGTACATAAATACACATACAGCAATAGAGATATATGCTTTGTTACTAACAACTCCATGCTCTCATCCACGCATGTCTAGGTGGGGATCTCAGAAACAGTTATTTTGACATTAATACTGGAAACAAATCAAATTTAAATTATGACAAAATACATCTTTAAATAATAGTAAAATCATTTTCAATCTTATATAATGTCAAGTCCAGATCGACAGAGGTCTGACAGGGTTAATATGATAACTATTGACTCCTATTCAATTTTTTGAATTATGAAAATCTACCTTCAAATATGCTTCAGTAATAATATTATGTGTACTTATTTCACTACAAATCAACAAAAGATTTGTTTACTAAGCCCAGTAGATACCACTTGCTCTTGTGATTGTTTATGTTTTGCTTTTTTTTGTCTGAGATTAGTATTAAATGCATTAACATTAGCAAGAACCAGCCTAGAAATTTATAAAAACACTAAATATTGGACCAGTAAACAACCGACTTTGCAATTTTGTACGTTAGTGTGGTACCAGATGCTTAAAATGCAGTCAAGCTGTAGGATATGGACCTGTTGGGTTGAGCAGATAGTTGATGTATTGCGATATTTCGAAATTGACAATTCATATACTTGACTAGACACCTCAGAGGAGAAATAGCTATCCTAATCCAAATGAAATTAATGCTATGAATTGTGTGTAGGACACCTCTCAGAGAGATCGTGACCGTAGACGACGGGACAAACAGAGCCGATGGGGATCACAAAATGTGGATACCAACCAAAATGATAACGATGGACAGGTAATCTTGATTTTCGCCTATTTTTTTTTTTTTACATTTAGCAGTTTAGCGCTGTCATGAAGATTACATTCATACAATGGCATTTTGTGCGTAGGGCGGCGGTGGCGACCACCTGTCAAGTCGAGATGAGGATGATGATAGAAACAGAAGTCGTGGCAGAAGTTCTTCAGCAAATAAGAGACCTCGGGAGATGTCTCCAAGAAGGAAAAGCCCTGTTAAGATTCCTGAACCAGACTCACCCATTGATAAAGTAACTCTGTCTTGGTGTGAGTGCTTCATCTTTATTTATCACTTGAAAAATCACTCAAAACTTCTAGATCATTAGAACTTATGAATGTTGTTGAGGAAATAGTCATCAACTCGCAAAAACACTTTGCGGAGATAATCGCACTTAAGGGATATTTTGTGAATTGGAAACAGGGAACTTAATGACTTTTTGCGTTTTTTTTGCCTTGTTATTAGACGTATATTGCAGTAAATTATAGTGTTAAAATAAGCATGTTTAATGCATTAGTTAATTTTAGAAATAAAAGTCAATGTTGGAGAAAAATTGGTTTATAACTATTTTCCTAACACTGATGCTACATTAATGCATATAAAAAAAATAATGATTTAAAAACGTACTCTTCAGTGAAGAATCAATTATTTTTATGAAAAATGGAATTTAAAAAAATGTCTATGCTTTGGCAAAATATGATATGTGACAATGATGGAAACTGTTTCTTGGATTAGTATTTTTTGCAAACAAACATTATTCTCAATGAAATTTTATTTGTGATTTAACAGATGATAGTGACCTAAATCTACACATCGACCCATCAGATTTAACAGTTGCTGTTCCACTTACTGAGGATGGTTTTGGTCTCTGTTGGGCGGGCGCCAGAGCATCTCACGGAGTCAACGAAGGGAAAGTTTGCTATGAAGTGAGTGGCATATTTAAATACAACAGCACTAGCTTGTTTACAAATAGTAGTAAATTTATTAGTCAGCATAGGTAATTTTTATTGTTCTATGTGTATAGGTAAAAGTGGAGAGCATGCAAACACCATCTGAGGGTACAGCGCCTGCTATTAGATTTGGCTGGTCTACTCTTAACTCTTCCCTTCATCTTGGTGAGCTGCTTTTATTTATAATCTCTTGAATGATTTTAATTTTTACAGTTTCAATAAAAAAAATATTTTAAAAATATATCCGAATCTTATTATTAGAGAGTTATTATTTTTCCATGTTTATTTAAAATTCTTGGGTTAAAAAATACGTCTTTAAAGAACTGAAATGAAAACAGATTCTTACAACGATATAAAGGAACTAGTGTGAATCATGATTTCAAATTCAAAATGTAGTTCTTAAACAATAAGAGCCTTCATTTTTGACAGTTTTAAGGGTGATCTGATAAGACAGAAAACCCATAAATTCACATGTCTCGACAGATTATTTTTTCGAGAAATAGTTGTCACCCAATTATTCAACCATATTTATTAGATGGTCGAAAAAAGTGCAATATATAACTAATGAAAACACCATTCATCGTTAATAATTTGATTTATATTATATTCAATAAATTAAAACTTTAATGATTTAAAATAATAAATATAAATGACACTAAAATAGCTGCAAAAGGTCGATGCGAAGGTGTAACATGCACAAATGTCATTCATGGATCAAAATAAGGATAGTGTTTTTGATTTATATTATTATTATATAGGTGATGGGCCGCACAGCTGGGCATATGAAAATTCTGGACGCAAAGTGAATAACAGCGAATTTGAAGACTACTCGATTAAATTTGTTGAAAAGGATGTGATCGGTGTTTATTTGGTAAATATATTTAAGTAATTCCCTGTCTCAATGCAATGCTGAGGGTGTATTGTTAAAATACTGTCGCTTTTTGTAATATTGATGTTGCAGTTAAAGATTGAATTGAGTGAGTAAATAACATTTTGCTTACAATTCTTCTGTATTTAAGGATTTGGAGTCGGAGCCTTGCACCATATCCTATACTGTAAATGGGACAGCCCAAGAAAAAGCTTTTGAGTTTGAAAAATCAATTTTGGAAGAAGAGGCTTTATTTCCTCACGTCTTGTCACGCAACTGTACTTTCAAAGTAAACTTTGGGCATGACAAATTTAATCTGCTTACCAAAACAAAGGTTACACGTCGTCAGGTCGAAGTACCACTTGAAGTTTTACTGGAGGAAAAGAGAGGTCTGTCCATTTTTCATTTTATTAGCTTATTTTATGCACACATTAATTGTATGTGTGCAAAATTAAAAACTGGGTTCAAAATTTGCTGAATTGTTTTATTTATGATTTCTATATTGGAAATATTTTAGTAAAAGAACTGCAACTTCAGAAGGAGAAGGAAGAAAAATTGCAGAAAGAGAAAGAAGAACAAGAAATTAGAAAAGAACAGCAGAGAGAACGTGATGAAAGAGATCGAATCCGTAAAGAAGCAAGAGTTAGTTTTATTTACCTTACATTGAAAATAGAAAAGTAGTTTTTGTTTTTTTAATAATGTTATGTTTTATAGTCAAAATATAATAACACAGATAATCCTTGGTGCAGCAATATGAGAGACAATGTTGTCAAAATTCTTTCTAAAAAAATGTGTCATGCGCCTTCTACTGTTGCAATGTTGTAAACTTTTAATTGAATTCAGTTTTTATTTTTTTCATTTTAGGAGAAGAGGAGACGTGATCGTCCGGAAGATAAAGATAAGACAGATAAGGAATCAAAAGAAAATGGAGAAAAAGAGAAGGGAAAAGACAAAGAAAATGATCTGGAAGCTAAAGAGAAAACTGATAAAGGAGGGGAAAAATATGACCCTATGGAAAATTCTGATGAAGATGATGATACCAAAAAAGAAATTGAAAGCGGTAGGTATTGACTTTTTTATAATTAATACTCGCCTTACTGTCCCAAAATCTACGGTGATAGCTCTCCAGTGAAATGATAAAGATCCTGAAAGACAATACTACGCTGTGCATGCCATATACTACCATACTACCTGGCTTAAACTGACAAACTCGCATGAACATTCACGATGTTCCCTTTGACACCGAGCCACCCAGGAACACCAGTGAGACAGGGGTTTCTATAAAGTTTTACAATTAAGTGTAGTGTGTATTCTTTTTGGCAATATAAATATAATATATTGTTAAGATTTAAAAAAAGAAACAAATTAATCCTTTGAGGAAGCTATGACAATTAGGGCACGAAATTAATGTACTAAACATGTAGTACTTGTGTTATATTTCTTGATTTTTTTTTTACCAAATTCACATTTTCGCATTATAATCAGCAGAATCCAACCTCTAAGCTACTCACTACACCTCCCCGAAAAAAAAAATTCCCCACCTCCATACCCTTTTTTTTTAAATATAATAATATAAACCCGTTTTAAATAATAAAACTTTATTAATTTTGGCGCCTTGCAATAGTCCGCACCTCACAGGTTAGAAATCGCTGCCTTATAAATAGACTGTAGCCTCAAATTCCAAATCACCATCATCGATATTTCCCTCCATCTCATTATTATTTTAAATACAATAATAAAAAATATGCTTTCGCTAAATCTCAAACACGAATGTGCCTTGCAGGACATTGATTGACAATGCCTCACACTACACCTGATAAAATAATTATTTCTGTTGATAATCAAAGTCATTGTTTTGTTATGAGATCATTCAAATCATAACAGCTTTTATGAAGAATATATGAAGTATGATAGCCTTGAAATCAGTATATCATATTTGGAGAAATATAATATGTACATAGAATATTACTAGTTACTCAAGGGTCGTCAGCATCAGAAAGGCCCCGTTAAAATTTCATACATTGTTAGAAAATAATGTCTATTCAGATGATTCAATACATTTTTTAAATTTTTTGTCAGACAAAAGTGATAAAAAGGAAGAAAGCAAAGAAGATAAAATAGTTGAAGAAGCCAAGATTGCAATTGAGGAAGATGTCAATAAGGAAGAAGAAAAAATGGAGGTGGACGAGTCTAAATCTGAAGAAATAAAAGTTCATCAACCAGTCTTCAGGTATTGACTAGATATATGGTCATAATTATTTATTGCAGTACAATAGTAAATATTGCTCATTAGATTATTTTCACATAAATTGTTACCTTTTAGAATGGAGATTGATATTGAAGTCGACGGTGAAGAAGCTAAGATGGTGGATGGGTTTGTTTTCATTGGATTGGTACCTTTACCAAAATGGGTCTGCGGACCTCTCAGACCGTCTTCTGACGAACAATGCGAGGTTAGCTTTCATTTTAAATGTTAATCAGTTATTTGTGCATGATTGTATATTTTTGATAAATAGCACCCAAAAGTTAAAATTGACGGAATTTCTGGGCTATAGAGTTTATGAGACTTATTCAACTTATGGATGTAGCTTTATTTGAAACTATGGTTGACTATTCATAGATAACCTTGACACTGAAGGCCGAAAGATATACTTTAATAATAACTATTTATTTCTAGGTAATAATGATGTGTGGTCTTCCGGGTTCTGGAAAAACTTTCTGGGCTCTGAATCATGCATCTGAACATCCCGAAAAGAGATTCAACATCTTGGGGACGAGCTCTCTTATTGAAAAAATGAAGGTAACATTTAACACAAATAGCATTTGTTTAATATGAAATAAAATTTTGCTGACAATGTCAATTTCATTACACATATATATATTTCCCCCCTTTAAAAATGCCTGTATCAAGCTTGTATATAGTATTTTTGTCATTCATCGTTTAACATATCCGCTCCTTATATGGACCATATGGTCGTCAAGTGGCGCCTACAAGATTCATTTGCATCCTACAGTTTTAAAGGATGTTGAAATCCCTTTGCTTCGAAGAAAAGACAATCATGAATCTTGATTTCAAAATCAAACTAACAGTTGATGTAGGCAACTGTTTTATAAACCTCAATATACTGTTTTTCTGAGCCTTCATTAGATGCCATTACTCAATATCATATAGAAGCGTCAGCAGAATGCATACACCAAACAAATTGCATTTTGTTCGAACCAAGAACTGTTCCATCACCCAGACAAACCTCCATTGAGCAAAGTTGTAACTATTGTAAAGTGAATAGTGGGCTCATTTTGCATGTTGCTATCCTCCAGGATGTTAACCCCAAAGTATCTGGAGTTATTAAACATTTCCTTGCCAAGTGAATTTATGCAGTTTTTGCTAAAATGCCAAAGCATTTTTTTGCAAATATTTTTAAAAAATTATAAAGAAATTTATTTCTGAAGGTTTTCATTTTTTTTGTGAACTGCATCATAGGAACTGTATAAAATACAGGTTTTACAAGTGAGTACATAAAACCATGTGAGCCTTAAATTTTTTCTTAAAAAATTAACATGATAAGAGGGATGGACAATTAAGGATTTGTGGGAGATGGGATTGTACTATAAACATGTTGTTTGTGCTTCACGACGTTAAAAGTATCAGAAGATGCGGTTGTGCATCATATTTTAGTTTAAAATGATCTTAATCAATCATGTGAATTAGGAAGTCTTCTATTGATTTTATTTGTCTCCTGGTAGTTGAGATGTTAGAAATGCGTACTTTGGTGTTGACATCACACTATAAGCATAAAAAATGCAAGGCTTGGATGTGGGTGTCAAGTAATTTTCATTAAAATAGTCTCTCAAAACATGTCTTCATATTGCGGAGATCCATGCACTACTTTTTAGAGTGATCATTTAAGAGAAGACATGGTAAAAAAAAGAAAATTGTGATTAAAATGAAATAACTGCTCTGAATTATTTAGATTATTGGAAATAAAATATTTTATCAGGTGGACTGCAAATCCTTCAGAGCTCAGTATGAAGGCCGCTGGGAATTGATCATCTCTAAAGTGACTAAGTGCGTGGTAAAACTGATCGAAGTGGCGCAGGGTCGCCGCAGGAACTACATCCTTGATCAGGTAATGTCCTTTATCTTGGGGTAATTCCCTATTTGACTCGTATGATAGAATATCTGGAATGACTGTGGCACATTGGTTTCAGTATATATGTCATTTTATAATACATATTCAGCTCGGTCTCCCACTAATGGTTTATTAAAATACAATTGCAGAATCATTCAATCGCACTGTTCTTTCTGGTCTTTATTATTTATTCTCGATACAGTACAATGTACACTAATTAGGGGTAAGCCAGGTGGACCTTTGGTGAGTGAGATTTATTTATCCTACAATGGCACTACGCACTTCAAAAAATTTACTGTTTTGCCAACCAATAGTTTTGTAATTCTTTGATGCAAATGCGATGCTAACTTTTTTCAATAGAATTCATCATACCTATTGACTGGATATATTTTTTTCAGCATATACTTTACTGATCATAATGTGCATGTCTGTATGTGGAGTGAAAGATTTTAATATTTAATTATGGAAGTAATATTAATTAAATGATTGAGCATAATACAATTCAAATATTACTTTGGATTTGACATATCCACTGATATTTGATTTCTATTATTTCTAATAAAATTCTGATAGCCGGTGATTGCAAATGAAAACATCATTGATACTCTTTAATATTTGGTACTATTGAGTGAATTGAACTTTATCAGTAAGATTTTTCCATTTGTCTATATTGCCTTCTTTATTAATCATTATGGAGTGTACAAATATAAGTCAAAGCTTGGTCTCCCGGCCGGACATCTTCTGGGTGAGGTAAGATTGAACAGGTAAAAAGGTTATGACAGTAAATAAACACAATGGTCAGCGCTTCCAGTATACAAGGTAATGCACATGAGTCTTATCTAGTTTATAAGATGTTAGGTCTAGTTTTGGTCATTAGATTACCAATTGGACATCGGTAAGTATTTGATATCCTGTACAGAGTTTTAGGGTCAGTTATTGTTTTACTTTACTAGTAAGAAATCAAAAAGGAGAATGGAATGTTGTTGTTAAGGGATGATTGAACCCAGGAAAAATTTATGAATAATACATTCTATATTACATACTTCCAGAAATGTGAAAGTGGAGCTCCAATATTATGAAGATAAAATAATGCAATCCTATTAACTGAATTATTATTGCATGCGATCAATCTTTAACCATTTTTCTCACGAGTATTTGAGGAACAAAGGTTGAGATTTTTCGCCATTCCAGGAAAATGGCCCCGATTCATTATCAATCTCAAATAACATTTTGGGATTTCTAATGATTTTTCTTGTTTGTTACAAAGCTAAATGTTTTTGTCTTTTTAAAATGATCTATTGAATGTTATTTTTATTCTTTGATGTCCTATTTGTTCAGATTGCAAAAATAATATGCCAATTGAAATAGAAATATGAACAACTGTTCCAAAAAAATTGTTCCCTGCCTCTTTCAATGATAGCTAATTAAAACTTATTACTTGACGTTTTCTTTTCTAAATTTTGCTGTTGTCTTATATGTGGCCATTGTAAGGTATCCATTTGTTTCTCTTAATTATCCATAACATACTCAATCGAAACCAGCCTGTAAATATAGATTAAGTTTTAAACAAGTAGCCTGCTATAAAAAAAATTGATAATTATAGCTTAATTTATAAAAATTACATAATTACTAAGGAAATAGTGTTTCTAATAATTAAAATTCAGAAGAATACTAAATAAGACATTCCATCGTTGATCTTTGTGTTGAATACTTTCATTTTCAATACTTTCATTTTCAACGGCTTGTCTGCACATTTTTGTTCAACTTTATACAACACTAGGTGTCTTGGTCAGCTCTCCAGTGAAATATATTAATTTTTTATGTGTGTAAAAAAGAATGTGTCCACATATAGTATGAAAAATTTCATTCAGGAAAAAGTCTATAATACAAAATATGCAAAGCCTTAATATGCTTTCAGCAACAAACAGTTCACATACATTGAATAAATAGGATATAGGTTGCTTCATAGATAGCCGTGCATTGTGTCTCAATATATCAGAATCGGAGATAGTGTGAATTTTTTTTACAAATGTCATGAGAGATGAGTAATGAATTGTTCGTCAATAACAGACTTCAAGACTGTTGCTGATATTTAATCAAGCCCAAATTTTTACACCAAAAGTGTAACTACACCCCCCCACAAAGAACATGTTGTAAATGGTGTACAATATGAAGGGATATTTTCCAAGGATTCACAATGAATTATTAAATTATGGCATGTAAGCACTATAGATAGGTGTTGTGAACAATTGCAGCAAACACCTAAAGTATAACAAGTAGGGGATTGTACTGTTTATCGGCTTTTTGAGATTCAGGATCTAAGCATAGGCATCTGGCTAAGAAACAATATAGATACTTAAATTTTCTCACACAGCTCACCAAAATAGCGTGAGATATCTTGCTATATAGCAGGCACAATCCTGCTACATTCATTGCGTTTGGTTTAGCGGTTAGTGCAACCAGTACATGGTAAAATATAAAATAGTAATAATAATGAAATCTGGAACTTAACACTAGAAACAATATTAGTAATGAGAAATATGCAATGATAGATAGATATTTTTAATATGATAAGGCTTTTGTGGATAGTAAAAGCAATTTTATTTTGAAGAATGGTGTAGCTTTCTTACCTGCATTAAAAGAAAAAGAGGTAAGGTTTTATCTTTGCAGTTTTTTTTATTTAGTTATAATAAAAGAGTGGCTTAGCCTGAGGACATTACCTTACGTCGTTGTTAATAATTGTCTTGAACACTATATATTGTGTGAACAGTGTCATGAAATTAATAGTCTATCCCTAGCAATTTGGGTATTCAAAAAATAAAAGGCAAACAATCGATCGAATGCTAAATTAAGCTTTGAACAAACATGAAATTTGAGTCATCCAGCAATATCCTTAAATTTCCTAAAATCATACCAGTTTTGGTCGGATCAACTGAACATTTTATCTGAGCAAACTTGTAAGAAAGTTATCTAAAGAAATGTATTTTGCTCTTCATCTGTATATCCTGCTAACTCGCTGCCGGATGACATCACCAACCTGAATTGGATGAAATCTTCCTCCGCCACTGCATCGTCTGTGGTATATTACAAAATAATCGACTGAACCTGAAAACTGCACAATTCTCCGCATAATAATGACTGCGCACTGCAATGGATCAATTTTTGCCCGTCTGCTTCGAAAACTTTAGACTAATGTCTATCCGTCCGCTCAACGGCGCAAAATGCGTCAGTTCACCGGCTGCAAGCGTTCGGCCATAGTTATAGTCCCCGACGAGGAGACATACGCCGAGAGGCAACGGCTCCGCGAAGAGAAAGATGGCAAAGATGTTCCTGACGGAGCCGTGCTAGAGATGAAAGGTATGCCCCTCAAAAACTATCAACTTGTATTTTGTTTATCATTCTTTGAGGCAGGCGTGCTCGTTAAAGCGTTTTGACACTTTTCTGTTTTTCATGGCTTTTATGCTTGAGTGACTTATTGCATTCGTTTTCGGTGTTCGTAATGTGAGACATATATGATCTGCGTGCACTTGTGTCACATGTAATTCAAATAATTTTATTAATGCATATTATCAAGTCTTCTACTATTGCAGTAGTGGGATTTTTTTTTGCAGAATTTGGTCAGGAGGAAAAAATCAGTAGAGCAGTATTGGATTGTGTAATCACTATTTTACTATGATGTATTTATCGCTTGCAACATGGCTTGATCCTCGGCATGATGTATTGACCTCGAATACCAAATCATCCTGTGGTTCTAATCTAATCTAATCTAATCATTGTGATATGTTTCTGAATCATAATATTTCTCAGCAGTACAGATAGATCAGATAATTCAAATATTACATTAATTATGATCAATAGAGGTTCCTCAGCAAATAAGTTAGTATTTGATTTGGACCTTTTCCAAATTGTTACCAATTCAAAAAATTAATTGCCCTCTACAGCATTTGGTAATTCAGTAGTTTTGTTTTTTATGATTTTTATCGCTGCAGTTAATTGTGATAGCATAATCTTATATGACTTCTGAAATTTATAACTTCAGATCACATTTGTATGCTCTTTATTTTTAGTATTTTGGCTCTGGGTGCATACAGATCATATTAGTCCAGAAAATTTATTATAACCCTTCACTGATTTTGCATTTATGATCTTCTCACATTTCACAATTCGCGACTTGCGTTTATATTGTTAACAGTTGTCAGTCGAAGGTTTTGTCGCGGCACGCCTTTACAGTAAATATATTTTCTGTTCCGTCCTCCGGTTTCATATTTTAATTTTCTTTTTTTTGTTTCTTTTAAAACAATGAAAAAAAAAATTAAAATATGAAAC
>JAGVSQ010003077.1:0-22629 GCA_022683975.1 Rhyacophila evoluta | reverse complement strand
AACGTTAAGCGCATTTTGCGAATTTGTCAAAAGTAGCCCGCAGGTTAAGTGTTAAGCTGTAGAAGTATACGTTGTGATTATCGAAAAAAAATATTTAAAAAAAACGGAGGGCATACATACTTTTCTCTTTCCATAATCGATTTATAATAATCATTCTCACTCGTATGTCTAGAGCATAGTTCAGTATGTGTACTCAAAATAATTTCTAGTACCGAAATAAAATAAAATTTTGATTTATGAACAAACCAATCGACTTGACAATCCTCTGAAAATTGCTGGGCAAAAATATATTAGTATTTACACCATGAATATTTCCTATTGTTTGCAGGATCAGGCATTAAAACTGGCTGCGGTGAAAAATAAGGTCTATAGAAATACCAGACATACGATTGAAAAATTACTCAACATTGGAGATATTTTGACCATCAAAAGTTTGTGTGTGCAGATCGACCGTACTGAAGCTATTCCTACTGCAAAACACATTCTTAAACATTTCAAAGAACACGACGTTATGGTAATTGATTCTAAACTACTATCGCTTGCAACCTAAGCATCTTTATTTCCAATCTGCTTTTTTGGTATATATTCGTTTATAATACAGTAGAATCTCAATATACCTGGTCCATCGAAGCCAAAAGTCTGTTGAAATGTAAAAAATGCAAAAAAAGCTTTGGAAAGTTTGAGAAACTTATCAAAAAGAAAGAAAATACTTTGTCGATATTATAAATTATTTTCATTGATTTGATTCGGATATCATTATCAATTCATATTTTATTGTTGTAGTAGATGGTCAATACCAATTTATTATGTTGCAAATAACGCTGTAGCAATGTGCTGATATTATTAAGAAATATATATAAATTTAGTTTTTGAAAAAATAATCATGAGCGACGAGGCATATTTAGACTTATCTAGTTTTATTGATAAACAGATAAGCCGCTATTGGGGCACTGAAAATGCTGTTGCTACCCCAACGAAAATTATATTTTCAAATATTAACTGCATGGTGGGCCATTTGGGCCGGCGAAATCTTTGAATGCGATTTTTTCACAGTCACTGCTGATCACTATCGTGACGTATTTCTTTCGCCTAAACGCACCTGTCCAATAAATTTTCTGAATGCGTTTTTTTATTAACATTTAAGCATTTATTTCTTAGTTATACTACTAAAGTCGGTTCAATTTACAACCATGATTTTTCAAGTTGACATCTCATATTTATGGTTTAAAATAGCACTTAAAAAAAATATATTTATATCTCAGAACATTTATATATATTATACATACATTTTTAATTTTAAATTAATTTACTAAACATAATCTGAGATAAGTAAAAAACAAACCTTCTCCAGTGGAATTCATTTTTTACTGATACAATCTTTTGGCGATTACGGCTCGGTATATTATCACAAAATTGTCAATTTTTTAGCGATGTTTTGTTCCTCGATGACTGTATTTTTCATCTTTTTTTTTGACTTGTTAACATTCATATAAATATCATATATCAAAATCTAATATAGCAATGTCATTTTTTCAGTAAAACGTTTATATAATTTTGATTAGGTAATGATATTAAAATTCAGTTAAGTAAACCCTTAAAACAAAACCTTGATAACGGATAGTAATCTGTATGAAACCTTACAGATTTCAAACGGTATAGTTTCATTATTATTCTTGTGACATATGAATACAATTTGAAACAAGGTAAAATGAACTGTGATTTATAAATTATGAAAAAATATAAATCGGAGCTTGAGAGATACAAATCAACTAGTAATTATTCCAATATTCAATCTGGTTTCGTCTCACTTTTTTTGTAAATCCTGTAAAAAAATCTGCAATGCTACAAAGTGGGTATTTTATTTACACACATTAAATTATTGGAATTAAATATTAAACTGCTTTCATTTAAATTGTTGGAAAATAAATATTACGGAGACTTTATTTCTGGATTTTACTTTAGACAAATTATGATGACTTAAATATTGTTTCAGAATTCAGATTGGTCGCATCCGCAATTTGTTTGCATGGCAGTTTATCAGGCTTGCAGGTATAACTCTTTTTTTTTTCAATTTCATTTAATCATTTTATGAAAAGAAATAAAATACGTAAATGATGAAAATATTTTACGGTATAGGCATTTTTTTACCAAAAAATGATTTTATGAAGCATTAAGTATTTTATTATCTATCACTTATAATTAAACGTTCTAGTGGAGCCTACCCAAGATTAAAAATATCCCTGCGAAAAAAATGAAAAGTAATTTCATAAATGTGTGGTTCTTTAATTGTTAAACACTTCACGTGAAATTGTTTTGCGCCGTCGAATTATAAAAATATTCCAACAGCTGCTCTGTCATACAGCTATTAATGTAGTAACTCAATTTCATATTTACTATGTGGACATCTTATGATGTAAAATAAGTACAAGAATCACACTTGCGAACACCATCCTTACTACTTAAACAATTAAGGTTACCATCTGTGCACGTTTTTATTTTATTTTTTGTATCTAATTAACATGTCATGTGTCAACCTAAATTATGTTTATAAAATTATCCTAATGCATCGATGCATATCTAAAACACCATAACTTGTTCAAAACACTCTTGATTTTTCTCCATAATCAAATCTCTACATTCAGATGTAGACCTGAATTCCTCCTTTAGCCTAGTCTACATTATATCACTACATTTATTATATAATTACCTTACGCCAAGATCTCACAATCGTACAATCCGTAACATAAATGGTGTTCAAAATTTCTCCTTATTGTTTTTGCTGTAATGATGTCAAAAATGTCTGTAAATATGTTATAGTTATTTTTCCATGGTTTCATAATAACAAATATCTAATTTATTTTTGACTTAATTCATACAAAAGTTAGTTAAAATTTGGATGAAGTAATGTTATTATTTTGTTAACTGAATTGTATTATGTAAATATACAAAATCTAGCGTGATATTAGATATAAAACCATTTTTACATTAGAAATGTTTAAATATTTAAGTATCAGTGTAAAATATGTACACATACAAAACCAATATAATATTTTGGCTGTTTTAGGTTGGAAAATATAAAAATAGCGAAGCAAAAAATAAGGTCAAATAGCTTCATAAGACTTGCGCAGTGGAATGAACTGGAAACCGAATGGACAAAAATGGTCCAGACTGTTGAAAAAGAATTGATTGCCAAACGACAGACAAATGTTGTGTCGTCAAAAAAAAGTGTTGCTGAACTTATCGATAGCCGTGGTAAGAAATCATCTGTATTTAATCACAATTTACTTATAGTAATGATGAATTATGTAGATTAATTTTCAAAAGGATTTATTGATGCAATCGATTGATAACTCAAGATTTTTGTATACATAGTGTACTCTTGATTATCCGTGCTAATGCTGGGGTGGAAGGCCCAGATAATTGAAAAACGCGGATAATCCCAACCATTGTATTTATCACCACCGAAGAATTATTGTTTGTCAGGCCTGGCCAACTGAAATTGCTCCACAGACTCTCACGCTACCTTAAAATTTTAACTTTCTTCCAAGATTTAGGTTTTATCATTTATTTTTTTTAGCTTTCACATGTATATATAATTGTATAAATTCCTTCACATACTTATGATTTCTCATGTGAATATTTGATATTCTTAGCAAATTTATTGTTTTCAACGTGGATTGACCATACATAAGGATAAATAAAGGTATTTTTGAATCATAAAAAATTCCCATCATACAATTTACAATAAATGTAAATTCAACATATAAGACGGACAATCTGCAAACCAAATAACCTGTACCTGAATAATCTTGAGTGAGAACATTCATATGGTGTGGTCATACTAACAATGTTTAAGAACATGTTCATAACTCTTTCATAGAAAAGCTATAAAAAGATATTAGAAAGAAGTCAAGCGCATTTATTTATCCAACCCATTCTCAACAAGCAACTCTCTTTACCAAATAGTCTTTTAGTGTGTCCAATATCAGAAAAGTTGCATTCATCTGTATCAGTCAGTTGTTCCTATATTTTCTGATAAATTCGTTTATTTATGAGTATCAATGTTAATTTACAGTACACATAATTGTTCCTAAAATTAACTAAATTGTGATTTAAATATATAAGTTTGTATAGCTAATGTTATCTGGGTGCCAAGCTATACAGTTATGTCAATAGTCTCCTCGGTAGCAGGGAGATTAGCATGCACGCATCACTTCTGGAGAATGCGAGTTCAATTCTCACATCTGTTGAATTTTTAAAAAATCCGAAAATGCAGTACTGGATGCCCATTGGGTTAAGTCATTGTCTGTCTACTAATCCTCGTAAAAAATAGTCTTTAACAAGTTTTTAAAAGATCAATTAACCTGCAAATAAAAAAATACAAACAAATCGTAATATTAAATAAGTATCATATTTTCTTTGTTGATTCCAATTTTAACCTTGTACTATTTTTCTACTGTGTTGTACACATAACTATTGTCCATTGTAATTCAACCTTCATTATGAAATTTATCGAAATGTTAAAAATTTTAAATAACTTATTATTTCCAGCTGGCGAAGTTCCAGAGCCTCATCACAATAATGAAAAGAGTTTAAACCAAAGCGTTGTGGAGGAATATGAAAGTTGGAAAGAGCGAGTGTTAAGACAAGCGTACAAGGAGATGGAAATGCTGAAGAATAATAACTGTGATCCAATAGAATCCATCAATATCATAAGCGCCATAGACAATTTGCACAGTCCCCCTAAAATCGATAGGCAACGTGGTGTCATGTTAGTTTTTCAATAATGCGATTAACATAATTGTTTTGTTAATATTTTCCTGAAATTTGTATAATTTGTTGATTTAACTTATAAATAAAAATGTAACCGGTAGGTATGTGTTGATATTATTTTTTTTAAGTTTTGGACAAACCAAAGAGTTAAAATAATCAGATTCTGAAGCATTTTGTTTCTTATATCGTCGCTGAATGCAGAACTATCCTAAATCAAATTTTAAGTAAAAATGACTTTTCTACTAAAAGTAATGGTATTGCATACGTGTCCATGAAATGCAAAATATCACATGTATAAACATAATATATTTATAAATAAATTTCACTCAAACCAAAATACCCTAAGTAACAAAATTTTATATTTTATTAATAATCAGAACATTATAAAACATAATTATTGTAAATTATATTTACTTGCACTATATAAGTTATGTATACCTACCAAAAATATGCAAAAAGAAAGTTTTTACAAAGATAGTCATAGAAATATATGTATTCTTAATTTTTCAAACAACTCTCCTGTAAATTGTGACATAGGATAGTTCTGCACCGAGCGACGATATTTTATTTTGAATTTAAACATAGATCATTTTTAAATCTCATTTTTTCTATTTTTGCAGGTTATGTAATTCTTAAAAGATTGTGTCACTTTTATTTATTGTGACTCATATTGCCTTCGTATTGCGAGGTTTTCTAAAAATAAATTGTACTACAGTGGAAGAGCGCTTATTTCAATCACACTATCATTTCACAATCAATCAGTACCAAACCGCATAAACTTACTTTAAAATAATCCACATATTATGATCAAACTTCGGCTATCGTTATCAATTGTGATAATTATATAAGCCACTATACAGTAATTCTCAAGTTAATCTACATGATCATATCCTGGAGTCAATGAATTCATGAATTTTTTTATTTAAATTTTATGTTCTAAAAAAGTTGTTGATAAATATGTAGTTTTGAATAAATATACCTAGGTTGTATTATTTTGTTATAAATTGTGTTCAACTATATGATTTATTTTATCTTCTGCTTAATGATATTAGCCGCTTATTGTTATCAAAAGTTACAGGTCTCATTGTGATTATAATAAGCGGCTTCCACTGTATATCTAATTATAAATTCCATAATATGTGATAATTACTGTAATATCTCAATTATAATTCGCATGCATGATTTAGTGTGAAATTTTCCAATAAGTTAAAAGTTCGTGTATAATACGCACTTGTAATTTAGAAAAATAAAAATCGAATACATTTGACATAAAAGAAAACCTAATTGTTTACTGAAACCATGGCATATTCATCTGGCAGTCGCGCAGCTTACTATGCAGTTGTTAATTCCATGCCTCGCTTCGCCTTTTATCAACGCTTAGTAGTTGCAGGGTCGCTTGTGTTATGCACCCATATCTCGCTTTACGGTCTAGATACGTTCCGGAAAAGTTGGCCATAAAACGAAAAGCCGTATAACGAATCAATTATTTAATTAAAATCCATACAAATTCAATTGGATCTGTACCAAATTTTTATAAAATAATATATTATTTGGTCATAAAGCTTTTTTTTTCTTTTTAATTCATATATAAAAATGAAAGTACAAAACAACGTAATAATAAACAGAAATTCAAAAAATAAACATAATTTAAAAAACAAAAGAAATCCTATGCACGTGTGTATTATAATAAAAAACATAAAATACAATGTTTTAATCTAATGACGAACATTAACATGAAGAATTAGTAAGCCATAATATGCTGCCATCATCACTCTCCGCTGTTGTGGATTGACTCAGTTTAAAATATTTGTCCAACGTTGTCTGCTTCACCTTGCTTTCTGCTTCTTTTTGCAGTGTTTTGTAATGGGTAATGGGTGAGTTTACTCCTCGAGACACTTGACTCTGGCTCCTCATCAAGTGATCGTTCTGTTTCTAACTGAATGAGTTCCTCGTTTGAAAGAGGTCCACCATTTAGAAAATCAATCAAATCACCTTCCAAATCCTCAAAACCAAGATTATTTCCTAAGTTTAATATGTGTTTTAAACGAATTTCGGAAAGAGAATTTAACCTTATTAGTTTTTATGCATTCTGGCCATATTTTTTTCCAAACATGATTCATCATGGTTGATTCTTTCCACGATTTGCCAATGTTATCTAGGGGATTGCTAATGCTGTAGTTTTCCCATTACTGTTTTATCGAAGATTCACCATCGGTTTTTTTTGGCTGTATAATGAAACATCGTGGGCCGTATATTGAAAAAAGGCCATTATAGCGAAGTATAGGTATATAGTACAAAACTTTAGGCGGAGGGAAGTATTTCAGGCGTATATGCAATACTAGCCACAAATGAAACAACAATAAAAAGATTTGTTAAGCTCCCGAAAAACCATAATAAAATATTGAAACAATGACACGACTTGCTGAGGTCGTGAAGAAAAAACAATCTTTTACATGAGTGTAATAAACACAGCTTTTTTCATGCTAAAATTAGTCAAACACGTGCGTATTATACTTGAGATTTTACAGTAATGAAATTCAAATATATTGAAATGATTGTACTCCGAAATGGTCTTGACAAGAGGTGCCTCAACAATTGTATAAATACTTAGTGATGAATTTTTTAATGACTTCATATCTCAGGAATCATATGCTTCATCTGAAAAAGCTTTGGTAATTTAGTAGATAAGTGTAATACATAAACATAATGACTTGACTATTTTTAAATGTCTGTGTAGCCACATAAATTTGTATACTTAATAATAAATAATAAATTAATATACATCTCTTGGTTTTATTTTGGTTTTTGACTACACTTTTAAGCATTCTTAAACTTAACTGTGTCTAATATATCAACAATGTTGGAGCCATTACCAAACCATATCTACCCTGCTTAGGTAAAAGGCATTTTTTGAAAAGTACTTTTATTTTTAAAATTACAATGTGTACAACTAAAGACACGTTTTGTCAAAAGGAATCAAGCCACAAATGTCGAATTATTATTGAATCTCAGCTTTAGATTTAAAAAAGAAAAGTTTACTAAGTTTGCGTGCAGGAAAAAGGAATCAAACCTCATCAACGGCACTATTGTTCTATGAGAGTTAATGTCTTGCATAAACAGAGTCGATATATAACCTTACTAAGCCACTATCTATTTTTTTTATTTAAAGCATGCTTGCCTTCTACAATTAAAAAGTGGAAAGAAATATAGATTTGATGAGTCACTATTACTTGGCAATCACACGTGTTTGTAAATTTTTCAAATAGTGCCCGGGTTCAAGTCCTGTGTCTATAACAAATGAATTTAAATTGTATTCAAATATAGGACATAGATGCCAAATAGATTATGCGATTGGTTAGCAACCAGTCTTTGGTAAAATTACGTGTCAATAAATAAATAATAAAAAGAAAACATGCATAATGCATATTATTTTTAATTACACGCATTTGACACCCCTGAGGGTCTCTATAATCTTATCTTTATATTTAATTAGTTTTATCAATATTTTAGTGTGATATATGATTCATTCAATTATTCAAAGGCATCATTCATTTTAAAAAATGGTAAAAGTCATTTATTACTATATTTAAAATAAAGTGCCCACGGATGGGCGTATGGCCCATGTATGGTATCAATGACAGCGGCTAAACGACGTGCCATACAATAAATGGTCCATGCATATTAAATTATTGATGCACTTCGTGCCGCCCCAGAACTATTTTAAAATAGCACATGCCATAAATGCGACATAATATTGTGAACTATGTGACCTTGGTATGTTATTAGTATTGTTATAGATAATAAATAAGATTTTTTCTATTTTTTTGTCTAACGCAATGATCAGGAAGTTACATTTAAATCTAATTTTTCCGAATCTAAAACCCCTTAAAATTGTTGATAGATTTCTAATAATTCCGCAAATAGATTTCATGTGGGATGCAGGGAATAAAATTCGCGCGAAAAATAAACACGGCAAAACTCCGCAGGTAATTTGTTGATCGATGGTGAAAATTCCCATATTCCATTTTTTTACGGTCAAAATTTCCTACGTCTCATAAATTATTGTAAGGAAGCACCACCACTGGTCCAAACAAGTAACTTCTTATTGGTCAATAGCAAATCACTGCCACTACACAAATATATAAATTTCAGAGTTGACTTCAGTGTATCGTTAACAGTTGTGTGGTTAGTGTGTCGTTAAGCAATTCGTGAGTTCTCAAATTATGTGTTTTAAATAAGTTTAGAGCTAATCACTGTGCATGTTTGCTTTATACTAAATATTAACTTTTTTAATTATAAATTATAATTAATACGTAATAAAATTGAGACTTTAATATAAATAAAATCAACGAACGTATAAAACCATCTAATTAATTTATTATTCGTACAATTTAAACATATTTTTAATTATTCAATATTTGTTGACAACTATCGTGCTAAAAATTTCATTGGATTTGACATTTAAAATAGAAACAAAAGTAATTGATTCTAGTTAGAATATTAAGTACAAAACAAGTAGGTACCAAGGTATATAGAATAACATATATTATTATTATGAATATATTGTTATTCTATATACTACAAAAAATGTACAATAATTGTACATATTTTGTAAATAATTGTTATTAAGCGAATGTGAGTAATAAATAACAAGATCGTGAATTTAAATATTTATGATAAGAATATATTGTGATTTAATTAATAAATGTTAGGGTAGTTTCTCTTTGGATGTATTTTTTCGTTCAATATCAAACTATCTTTTGTCATTAATCTTTATCTGCCGGGTATTATAGAATCGTCTGCTTTTTTATTTAATTGCAGGAAGCCAATCTGATTCTTCTTTATATGCCAATTGAATTGATTCGGTAGATCGCTTGGCAATTTCGATTTGGTTCTTACTTTAAATTTTTTTATAATTATTAAATATTTTGCGGCATGATGTGGCTCTATCGCAAAAAGGTGTATCACAATAGAAATTAAACAAGCACCAGTGTGTGCCAATTTAGGTCCAAGGAAGCTACCCCATAACTTTGTGTTCATCTCCCATATCCGTCCACTAAATCTAGCATGTGGATATCATACAGCGCACCCAAGAATCACTGTCTCCAACCAATATTCTGGCATCCTCTCAGATCATGCCAAAATTTCACGACTCCCCCTAATACACCTTTAAATAATACTCATGGATTTTACCAATATATTTCAGTGACAGATTAATGTCATCTTGTGCGTCTTTGTTTACATTTCAAATGATTTCGAATGTTTCAAATACTTGAAAATAATAAAACGAAGCTAGCTATAATATAATATTTTATCCATTTTCGTCATTTTTTAAATATAAATATTTAATACATATGATATAAATATATTTTATTCTGAATTACCGAGATAAATATCGTAAGAATAAATACACCATTGGTCCCGCATACTATTTTTAATAATCATTGTGTCCAACATTTAAAAAAATTAAGGATAGTTCAAAAATACACTGTTGGGATGAAAGGGCATGTTTATTACACTAAATAAATTTATAGAAAATACATTCTCAATTTTAAAAGCAGAATCTATTTGTTCTAAAAGCTGCTGATAGTGAATCCGTGACGATAGTGTGAAAAGAATTAATAATTCTGGATATCGAATAATTTAAGGCTTGATAAGTAGGGCCCTACTGTATTTGGTTTTATTTTTCGTTATATTCATCAAAATTTTTAGTGACTAGGTTATGTACCATAGAAATTGTTAATTTAAAACTATAAAAAGATAATGTACATTTATTTTGCATGCAGGTACTAATAGCATTGTATCGAAGCAAACTGGTTTTTGTGAACAAATAATATTGATATTGCAATAAAACGTCAGACGTGCTCGACCTCATCGCAAAATAAACAATGGCAAAACTCCTGAAGTTGGCCTTGACAGTGCTGTGCGTGTTCGGTTTGGCCGGTTTCGGGAACTGCGTGTCATCATCAAGGCGCACCAGTATACGAAAAGTGAGAATCGACGAGGATACGGTTATCTTTCCTGATACTTACCACGCCACCCTGCATAGGATACACCACAACCATTCCCCCAGAGACACAATGGGAATAAACAATATCACGACGAGGTCTACACGGAGTATGGAGGTCAGTTTTTTTCATTTGTAAAATAAATTGACGCGGGAAATTCCATTACCGCATAAAACATTCTTGCTTAACTTGAAAGTATTATGGATTGACAAATATGGTATATAATTTCAGTAATGTGAATAATATAAAGCGGGGTTCTCCATACTTTTTAAGAAACGGTCCGGAATGAAATTTTTAGAAACATGGAAGGCCCGAATGATTCTTATTGAAACACCAAGAGCTTATAATAGGAATTTAACAATCATATTTTCATTTAACGTTTATAAACCAAACTCGGGGGTGCGGATCTAAGGCATTTTTTGTAATATTTGTAATCTTTTCATTGGAGCCGTTTACAAACAATGATTGTGAAATTATTAATAAAACTTTTAATTAATCTTGTTCATTTTTATGGAAAAATTACAAAACTGGCAGTGGCGGATTTACCAATTAATGGCCTCATAAATGAAGGGGGCCTCAAAGGCAATATGCGTATAATTTGTACTGTGACGAACCATAGTATGTATCTGGATGGAAGTAAAAATTGTTTAAAAAAAAACGAAAAACCAATTTTTCTGTTTCTGTAACCTGTACGTTAGTGTAATTGTCTCCTCGGGCCCTAGAGGTTTTACAATTGAATTGCGCCTGGGGTCTTTCAAGTGCTAAATCCGCCACTGAATACTATTCGGCTTGTTGTTTAACCTCTTCCATACCAGCCAAATTTCACAAGGTGGTGATTTCGGTTAATATATCGATATTTGAGATACGGTAAAAAATTAACCAACTTGTCAATAAATTGTAGAATATAATTGTATAAAATAAAAGTCGACATTCATTTCTAATGGACTCGTATGACGTTGAAAAGAATTTGCTGGACATGCAAAGTTTGGAGAGATAACTCGTCCGTGGCACGCATAGCGTTAATATTGTCTTGTCAAATATTTTTTCGACGTTTCAGAGATTTTATTATTATATTTACACATTCTATTAAGACGATGCATTGAGCTGTCTCAAACTATTTGCATATACTGGAAGACAGATTACACTTTCTCGGGAAATCAATGAATGCTTTTATGTGCTGTTACAGTTTACACAAGAGAAGTCAATAACAAATATCTGTAATCATGTAATCCCTATTTCTAGCAAAAATAATCAGCTTAATGATAGTCATGTATAGTCATAGTCACTCCGTCTATAAAAACTAAGTGATGTTAAAATATCTTATTAATACATATTATGTTTTAATAGAATTACATCACTTGCATTATCTGCGGGATTCTCATAAAATGTTACAAACTAATTATAGATAATTTTTGGCATCCGCCGAAATGAAAAATAAAGTTTTAAAAATAAAATGTATTTATACCATTGTTTATTTGGAGTACGTAATAAATTTGAATGTATTAATTTGGTAGTTTAAAATAAAAAAGGTACGCGCAAATTGAAATGACACAGTGTTGACATATTAAAAACAAATTAAACTGAATGATGATTGATCACCCTACCAGTCAAAAATTCTGGACACGATACTGTATATGGAATTCATTTAATAACAATTAAACCGATAAAGTATATGAATAGTGCCTCGAGAGCTTTTTAAAACCTATTTTCAAGTACGTTATCATTGTGACTCCAAATTTAATCAAAATGATGACTTGACCGGTTTAAATTTCAACACCGAAGTTAAATAAGATAACGCACGATTTGGATCGATAAATGCTAAAGTTGCATGGTATTTATGTCTCCCCGGTAGCGTGCAGATTAGTGTGCACGCCTTGCAATCCGGGAATACGGGCTCGTTTCCCATATTTGTCAAATTTTTAAGAATTCGAAAATTTTGGATTGGATGCCCACTGGGTTGAGCAGAAATTGTGTTACAACCAATTCTCGTGAAAAATAATCTTTCAATTCATATCTTCACATTGCGCAGATCGATATAAGTACTCCAATTTAGCGGATATCTTTACACTGTGTAGTCGTATATGCTTCATGAAACAAACATGGTATACCGCGGTAGATAGATTAGTTTCTTCGTCTGCCATTTGCCAAATATGGCCGCCACTTGGCATTTCCATGATTCTCCGTCACTCACCAGCCTTCTTGCACCCTTACAAGTCATACCACCATTCCTTAATTCCGCTGTATACATGCTATAAATGGTAGCCGGCGGTCTTCCAGGACGTCGGAATCTCATTGGTTGGATGGAGAGATGTGCAGGATTTAGGCTTTCTTTCTCTGAATGAGTTAAAATACTGTTTATTTAGTATCCTCTTAAACCAAGGCATTTCTATTCATTATCATGTATATGTTTTAGATATATGATTGCTAAATTCTATTTTATTAATGCCGATTTTACGTACAGAATGACTCATGTACAATTCGAGTCCTATGCAAGCAATTCGTTGTGTTGGCAATATTATACTTCATGGATAGTTTTTTTATTCGTATATCAGAGTTTTTTTGATTAAATCCTCGAGAATACAAGCTGTTCTGAGAACAACTTAAATTTTAATTAAAAACTTCTCTCGCTTTTTTTAACGAATAGGGAAAAGTTGGTTTTATAAACGAACAAAAAGTGGACTCTCGATTTATCGAGGTGACTAGTAGAATATGCTATATTTTAATTATGTTATAAATTAAATTTTAACTTAAATGAAAAAGAAAACCTTGAAAATCAATCTTCTTTCTAATACGAATATATTATAATCGAGCCGACTTCGGCAAATGATCGTAAGCGGCAATTTGCCGATTTTCATTTTTTCTTATCAAATCGGCTCAAAATAGATATCCGCACGAACTGGCAAAAGATCGCAAGAAATGCAGCAGCCGAAGTCATAATTTATGCATGTTTCATTTAATCGTATGATTTATCTTTTAAATTTCATCGAAAAACTAACGAAATAAAACATCATTTTTTATTTTCACTTTTTATTTTTATTTTTGAAGATCCTTGATGGCACGCCCATGTTGCCGGTATCTTGAGCCGGCTTTGAATAGATGCACAGTGGGTTGATTGATTCTATTAAAGAATCTATCAAGATATGTCTTCCACAAGAGACCACATCATAGGAAATCACAAAATACCCATTATCTCAAAACTGTTATTCTTTAGTAACTGAATATGCATTACTTAATAAAATGTAAACACCTACCTGCACTTTAATTACGTAAATGAAGTATAAAATGTCTTGATATTAATTTATGTGTTAGTATGAGCACTTGACATATGCGCGGATGTCTATGCGTGCACTTGTCATGTGAGCACTTGTCCGGTGCGCACCTGTCATGCGTGCAGTTGTCTAGTTGGCGTTTCATTTTCAGAACAGATATCTCTGCTTTCAACGACTGGCTATATGTATATATAATAATTACAATCATTGTGGAAAGACAGTCGCTGAAAAGACAGTCATACAAAACGTCCAAAAAATAACCCTCGAATGATTAAATTGAGTAGTTTCATGGAAATATGCGGCAACGCCATACACATGACCAGAAGAGTTCAATTAACTAGGATAAACTTATATCAGAAACATATTTAACCATACAAATAATGATATCATACATTGTATCAGTTATCAATTATTAGTAGCACTAACTTTCTTTTTAAACAATTTTTTGAATAAACGTATTTTTAATGCAATATACTGAATCCGTCTTTTTCTTCACAATTCTTGTTGGCTTATTGCACCCCGGCAATAAAAAAAAAAATCAATATTTCAGTATGGCAACAGATTCTTTTGCTTTCGTGTATGTTTTTTTACACTGAACAAAAAAATGTTAGCTGAATTCTTGCGAATTTCAGTTATTCTGAGAATGTTTCTCACCACCGAGTGTTGTAAATCTTTCCTTTTTACAAATAAATTTAAAAGTGTTTTATATCAGAGATGACGAACAAATTGTTCGGAATCGACTGGTCTAATGCATGATATAGTCTGACAGATCGCGAAGCAGTCAAAGAGTGTCAAAAATTTGCCGCCATTTTTTCGATGCAAATGTTTCAACCTTTTAAAAATTTCTACGAGTTGTTCGATTGTGTACTTTTCTATAATTTAACCTTGAACAATAATCTGTATTTTGGTTTTGCCCCAAAAAAATGGTGGGAAATTTAAAATGCCAGTACATTTTTGGGCACACGTTGTTACGCGATTTCATTTTGGGATACTCTAGTCAGTTTTCTGGCAGAATCATTTATGTTAAATAGCGCCTTCGTGTTCTAAGATAATGAATAACAGAGTTCTATATGTACAAGAACTTGAGCACTTTCGGAATGGGATCAATTTAAACTCATATTACACTCAAATTAATTGTATTCACTCTGGTATTACAAATTTATTTCAACACTTGGATGTTTACATTATGTTTAGCCTCCTCTTGATCATCGGCGATAGTTTTAAAAATTGAAAGTTTCACGTCGCTACTGTTTACCGTTTGGGAGAAGTTCTTGTGACGGGCAGATACAAACATGTGTTTTGTTGTTTTGTAGTTATAGATGGAGATCAAATATTTGTGAACCTTCATTGTAATGAAACATTATTAAACATATATTATATAGATGTATATAAAATACATTGTATTCATATTATTATTGGCAATAACATATTAACAACACTTTGCATAAGTAATTATAAAATCACGTGTCATTAACAATCCATTACATAGTTGACATATTTATATGCCTATCATTATATATTATAAGTCTCTCGCTTTATTATTAGGACATTCAATTGTTGAAATAGCTCGTGTTTGTCTATTGATAAAATATAATACCATATCATATCTTTTGGATGTGATTCGGCAATTTTGCCAATTGCTTTGCTGATTCAAGATTCAATGAACCTTTATAGTTGATCAAAAATTTTTGAATACGAATTGAATATGTTTTTGTTCATTATCTTTCAATAGAAACCGATCAACAGTTTCAGTTTTAAAATAACGTCGACATCAGTTGTGTGTCATATGAGCGCATGACGTTACCAGTTGAAAGCAAACTAACAGTCAGCTGTCGTTCACACATATCAAGTCAAGTTTCAACTTGGCGACAACCAATAATAAATAGTGGATCACTCATCACTTGAACGATAAAGTCTGACTGACAAAATAAAGGCAAACAAAGGTTCTCACTGTAGTTCTCACCTTTGTTGGCCAACTATCATCAATCAATGAAACTTGATCCGTGATAACGCGGTTTTAATAATTAATTTATAAAACATATGGCATCTCACGGTGAGTGAAAAGGTCTTTACAAGGCTTGACATTAACGAGACTTAGTTAAAATATGAATCACGTATACTCTATTGCACGCTATCTAATGTTTTGTGAAGCAGTTTCTGAGACAATTCTGGCACGTTGCGTTCGTTACACTACGATATACGTCCGCTTAACGGTTGTGAAGATGAGGCAGTTAGCGAGAAAAACATATAATTGTGTCAGAAGATATAACAATAAATATTCCCCAAGAAGTATTCACTCTATGGATTAACTACTTTACCACGGTGAAGATCCGGCCATATACTAGCAGGTGTACATTAACCCCAGCATCGAAAATGTACTCGAGACACCACTGTGCAAGTTGTTTATGGTTTTTACAATTTAAAAGATTATAAAAATTGTATTGGTAGTAAAGATTTAAGCGAACAGAATAATGTAGTCATCTATTATATTAATACTTAAACAATATCACTACATACTTAACAATATACAATAGGTAATCAATAATACATACAACTGACTCGTGGACATCGGTTGTTAAAATATTTACACAAACAATTTACATACTTCTCCATTAAGGATCCACTAAAACATTTTAATAAATATTGACAAGAGATTTCCATAATTAAAAGCGATCGGATCTGATATATTATATTTATGCAATGTATTATATTTTCTGTGTTTTCGGTGACGGATTAACGGAATTTGGACGTGTCAATCAGCATATATATATCATTAATATAAAAACTCTTTTTCCATTCATAAACCAAACACCATTTAACTGAAAATTAATTTAAAAACCACTGGTTCCATACAAAATCTCCATTGAAATGACTTGTACCTTTAATTGTCTTATCTATGTTTTATGGAATTCCTATTATGCGTCGACTGTAGGTTTATATCAGCCATGTCCAAATCGTGGCCCAATTTGAAATTTTGTGTTGCCTTTCCTATTGATAAAATAAAAAAAAACATAAGTTTCGTGAAAAGCGTGAGGAAAATTTAACATTTTTTTAACCCTATTCAAATCGCATTTAATTCAAATGTACAAATCGAGCTTATAGACTTGGAATCAAACATTGAAATGAAAGCCATGGATACACGACTTTTATCAAAAATATATCCTTGAAGATAAATTTCCAAAATTAAGGCAACTGGCAATGTGCATTATAACTGCATTTGGAACCACATATCGCTGCGAATCTTTTTTTTTTCAAAATTAAACATAATAAAATCGAAGTGTCAAAACAGGTTGACTGATTTAAACTTGAACAGTCAACGACGGTGCTTGACGTCTAAATTACCAGTCGATATTAAACAAATATCAAACAGAAACAGGTACCTAATAAAAAAACAAATGTTTCACTGATTTTATAAAAAAATAATAAAATATTTCCATTATAAGTTGCTTGTTTATTTTGAATATAAAAATTATGACAATGATTTCAGTCAGATGTTTATATGATTCATCTCAGGTGAACGGTGATTTACATTTTTGTTTATGATTTATTTTGTAATGGTTTTCAGAATGATGAAAATAAAACACATAGATTAGTCATTGGGTAACGGTAGTGATGCAAATTAACAACTTACGCGTTACAAATTTACGTCATGTCTTGGATTAATCCAATTTATAATAAATAATTATGATTTATACGTTATCAGCATCATTTGTTTTTATAACACACGGTGAAAGTAAGCTGACTACGTCATCTAAAACCCGAATTTCAAAACGCACTTCAAAATATCTTTTAATGTTGCGGTTCTAGTAGTTTCGATTGAATCATCTGGGGTAAAGATCGGACTAACCATAAAATATTATATTCTGTGGCTTGAACTAGTTAATTTTAATACGAATTATATAATCATTATATAATCATCATATTTATCATCAAATAGGTCTAGAAGTATGGCTAATCTCTGCTGCTAGGATTCTTTCCGAAACAAATAAATATTACAAGAAAATACGTAATATAAAATAAGTTAAAACTTTCGATAAATATTTCAATATTTACAAACACATATTATACAGATATAAAATTCTAAGAACGTCAAAAATTAACATTTATTAAATACAAAAATAATGTATTGTGCGAAAAATAGTAAATGTTGATGTCAATTAAAAGAATTATAAGGAAATACAAAAAAAATATCCTGCTCGCGGTCGGTTTGGAGGTGGTCATAGCAGTTTTTTTGACATGAGAGCCGCGCTTTTCGCCAGTTATCGATCTCTGGCCTATTTAGTACTATTAGCCTTTAATGAAATTAATCAGAACTATTTTTATCGTTTTGCAAGATCAAATCGTGTTTTTAATATAACACCGACAATTATTCACCTATTAAAAATATTGATTGCCATGCCAAATCATCTTCGCTAGAAATTACATTTGAATATACGCTAATTTTTAAATGAAACACGAGTTTTTAAAATGCACAATGTAATAAAAATAATTATTATTATGTTATATAGAGTTGAACTATTGAATGTGTTAAGTTATCTGGTCGAATATGTAACAAATAATTTGGCAAAAGTGTATTTATTTTTAGAATTACAATTTACACAACTAAATACACCTTTATCAAAAGGAATCTAGCCGCAAATGCTGACTTATTATGGAATCTCAGTTTGGATTTGGAAAGAAGAGGAATCTAGCGAATTTGTGTGTATTAAAACAGAATCAAATCATATTTACAGCATTATTGTTGATGAGGGTTAATGCTTTTTGCCTAAAAAGGGTCAAATGGATGCCCCTTAAAAACTCTAAATTCCTTAGATATCAAAAAAAATGTCCCATTATAATTATTAACTGGTCCTCAGTAGCAACATGTGTAGAAGAAGATAAAACGCTGAGCTAGAGCTGAATAGTACAAATATAACAAATACCAGAGCAGCTCAATCAATCAAGATTTAAAGCGTGAGTTGATTAGGGCACATGCATTGAATGGCTGGACAAAAAAACAGCAAAGAACGAGTGACCAGCAATCTTGTAAGGCATGGGTAAAGATACACTTTAAGTATCTACTGGTTGGATGGAGTTTTCAACTATTGTATTCTTGGAGTGTAAAATTGGAAAATTGTCATAAATAGAGACAGACGGAGGAGCAATTACCGAAACCAGAATCTAGATTGAGTTAATGATGATGCATACTGACAATTATTAATAGAGAGTCCTTATAAAACAAAAAATATCACTTGTTGCTACTCCAAAATGCTGCATGTAGAAAAATGCTACACATAGAATCAAATTCAGAATTTTTGTTTTCATAATTCTGCAAAAAAATATTTTATTGTTACATATTTAACTCTCAGATTTAGATACAATATTGAATTTGTCTTCATTGATTGTCAAATTCAGCATGAATTCATTTAGAAGATTGCTTGCTTTATATCTCTGTATAAAATGTAAATAATGAATTATTAAAATATGGACATATCTTAATATGATTCCATAAGTATGCCATCTACAAGCTTTTACAATTTAGTCTTGACAGGTTTTTTATAAGGATTGGTTGCTTAGCCCATTGATACCAATTCCTGATTCTATAAAATATTGTTTTATTGTAGTGATATGTTCATATGTAAATAAACATTTTTCTGTTTGTCCTAACAGATGCCGCTGGATTTGGCACGAAAGCTTGGCGAATCCAACGACATTGAAGCCTTCTTCGCGGAATATGTTGATAATATTGATCAAGTCTACGCTGACCTACTTGCTATTGGTGCTGTAACTGTTGCTGGTAAGTTGTAGTCATTTCCTATATACATTAGTCATCGTTGAAATGCAACGCCACTTTAAATTAGTAGATTGTTCAATAATACAATAAGCCATCATTAAAGAGTATGTTTTTAAAAACAGCATCCAGTAAAAATTGGAGATCCGACAGATATTGATATCCTGATTCATTGTTAGTCACATTCTTGATACAGATGTTTGACTATTAATTCATTGAGAAGTTAAAATTGAATTTAATTTACAATAAAAATAATGACCAACATTTAACAAAATAAAAGCAGATTTTAACGTCTAATAACAAGATAATTTGAAAAGGAAAGGAGAGAATGAGCTCTACCAAGTGAAAAAAGTTCCAGAAATAAATTTATAAATAACATCCATCTAAACTTATTGTTACAGAAGAAAATGCCATACCTCAGTATTGCATAATAATTGTTTGCTATGATTAAGAATAAGGTCTTCACATAAAGAAAATCTATGTGCTCCATGTTCAGAGAGGAACGTAATTTTCAGATGGTAATAAAAATAATACACACTGAATATGCAAGGCCCAAATACCCATTTCATAAAACATATTTAAGTCAAAAATATTTTATCTGAAATGTGAATTGTGATTTCACAAATTTAGTCACATTCTAATTTACGAACTTTCACAATGCTTTGTTGTTTTGTATTTACATTTCTTTAATATAATCCTCTATTATAAACACACCTAAGAGGAAAGTATTTAAAACAACTTTTTCAACATGTCTAACTTTCTGATAATACAATGAATAAGACATGCTTTCACTTTATTTATATATAAAAAAACCAGTCTCAAAGAAATTTCGCATAATAAAAACTTGGTTTCAAACCAAATCCTTTCTTGAAAATCTTTGAAAGTGAACCATGATGATTAAACGGTTTTCTTGCAAATGAAATATTTAGTGTCTTAAGCAGGGACTGAAATAATATAAAATTTAATCCATTTTTTTCACCTATGGACAGAAAATGGAGAAGTACATAATTAAAAATATTGGCTGAATATAGACACATTGTATAATTATTCAAAATATATATTTAAAGAATTGATGTACATTTAGATGACGAAATATACATTTAGGAATCTAAGTAATAAGTTATAAAAAACAAACTTTATTCACAATACTATTTTTTTAATTTTCAGGAAGATTTGGATCAGATGACCCGAAACCTATTAGTAAGTAATATAATCACCAATAATAATTAAACTAAGCCACACTACAATTATATTTTTCATTAAATTTAGACTAATAACTACTATGTGATTTTCTGAATATATCTCACTTGGCTCAGATATGTTACACGTATACCAATTGGGATTTCCACACGACGCTTACCGTGTGATGTGGTTAAGTTATTCTATAGTCCTTAGTTGGAGTGCTTTATTATTTTTTAATAATAATGACATGCATTATAGCGGATAACTAATAAATGTGTTAATATTTTTTCTTATTTTTATTAAATTATGATTTTTTTCTTTTTTGAAAAACGGTTATTTATAAATGTTTTTTGAAAGTAGATTTTCTTCATTAGGTGGAAGCCCTTTTTCCTGTTGGCAAATTTCACAGGCCATCCTCTTTTCAAACTTAAAAGCTAAATTTAGAAACTAATTTGGCATTTTCTGCTATTTACTTTTAATAAAACGTGTATTATGTTATATACATCTCGATTATCGAATAAAAGTTTTTATAAAATATGAGGCCAGCCTGGCAGATAACCGCTGGAGTACACAATAATGTAATATTACGGTTCCCGCAGGCCAAGTGTTAAAAAAACATGTTTATTTTCCTTTTTAGATTACTTAAATTGTGTCATTCTCACTTTTCTATATAATCAAATTGTTAAGGAAATAACAAAGGATAACTATTTTTAAAATGATTTCCTCAAAACGATATATATATACCAGAAAATGTACTCTAGTTTTTCTGGATGTCAATTAATAATTAATGAATATATCAAATGAAATCTTATCACTTAAAAGCAAGCGGCAAAAAATTGTGAAATAAAAGTGACAAGCGGACATTGAATATGGTTTACCACCTAAACCACACATCCTGTCACATTTCCTCTATCTACTTTGTAATTCTCAGTTAGTTTAAAATGTTTTTACCCAGAACTTATGAGTAAATTATAAGTGTGGTCTAATAATCAGGTCATCTACCGCTATCTGTGTGAAATACTTAAGGAATTGGCGCAGTTATGATATGGACAAATATGAGTATGAAACGGAAGATGTCCCAGATTTAACTTTGAACACATACATTAAAATAGCAAAGAGATATGAAGCATTAGAAGTATGTATTCCAAATACCCACAACTGGTTTTCTTTCTAAGATTTTTCATTTAGAAATAAAACCTAGTGATAACAAAGATAAGATAATAAAATCCTTCTCCCAACAAATGATTCCCAATTTAAACCAACAATTTTAATCAAAACCAAACATAATATTCTTATTAAGTTCACTAAATATATTATTGACCTTTTACAGATCACATATCTTTGACCTTTTGTTTGAAAATAATAACAACAATAAAATAATACTTCTCAATAGGTCCCTTCAAAAAAGTATTTATAAATAAAATATATTTTCATACCATATTCATTTCAAGTAATCCTTATATAATATCGAACGTAGAAACTTAAAAGAATGTAGCCCTCAATTTTTCAAAATACTTTTTTTTCGATAATCACAATGTATACAATACTTAACAACTCAACACACATTCCATCAAAAAGATGTGAGCTGCAAATACCAAATTAGTTTTTAAATTTAACTTTTAAGTTC
>JAGVSQ010003076.1:0-22629 GCA_022683975.1 Rhyacophila evoluta | reverse complement strand
GGCCCAAACAACCGATCCACTCTCTAGCCTGTTTCGAACTAATGAATTATACAGAGATATATGTTTGCGTAGATGAAATAATAACAAAATTAACTTAACAAACAAACACGTACACACTTAAAAAAACAACTCTTCTTGTCTTCTAGGCAGCCAAGAGATTAACATACGCGTTTCGGAGCCGTAGACTACAGGTTCGACTTTCATACCTTCTGGATTCAAAATAATCTAAAGATTCCGATATGGATGCTTTATGGATGTAAAAATTGGCATACAATCATCACAAGTAAAAATCAGTTGGTAGAAGTCTTAGCACAACAGATATACGTTTACATTTTTTTTTGGAATCGTCATCTTTACACTATTGGGATTCATAAACTTTTGTGGCAGATATTCTTTACATTATTAAATTATTTTAAAATTTCATTCAAGTTTATTTTTATATTTTATTCTACTATTCTACCGTCTAGAGTGGGAAAAATTAATAAAATGATATCAAACTGATAGATGTTAATGATATATCGAATTTTATCAAATAAGAATAAGAATAATTAATGGTACAGTTAAGCTCACAGTAAGTAGTCTACTGTATTATTTAATAACTTCTATGATATACCATCAAAATAAAATCAGTATCAAACTTTAAAATCATTCATCAAATATTGCAAACTTAGTAAGAAAAACTGGTGGAAATATTGTTAATTTTTTCATTTCGAATGTTATTTTGTGTGTAGTGGTATTTCATCTTTCTATAGTTAAGTTTGATAGTCAAACAGATACTATAGACAATGTATGATGTACGTTAAGAGAACCAGTTGATAGTTATTTTGGGTAACAACACTGCCTCGCACACTTTCAAATGGCGATAAATGGTTATTGGCGTGGAAAAGTGAGTTCGGAAAACGAGCGAGGGCCAGCTGTGTATGTATGCAGCATCTATAGGGTGTGTGTGTGGCTCGCTCATAGGGATATTGCTTCCCCAGAGAGGCATATTATTGGTTGTGTAAAACAATCGCACGTTGAATTCTAGACGGTTATATTTGCAGTCGCTTCAATCGACGGTTACCGATCCAAAAATACTCCCCTACTCGACTGGAATTCTTTCTGGAGTTTTCTCCAAATTCCTATTATGAAAAATATTTGATCCGCAAATTCAGTGGCCGCACTTTGCCTGCTTTGAATATTATTATGATAATATTCATGGTCGTTTTCATTTTCCTCATTTTCAACATAATACCTGAACATGTTGTCTTATAAATTTATAAATCTGCATCAAAAATATTTACTAGACATTACTATCATATGGAAAAAAATAACTATTTGCTATTTATTATACATGCATTTTCAGTAAAACTAATTTTCAATATGAATATGATCTCCATAGTGTAAATTATATCCGTAGATTATTTTTCGCCTATTAAGGTGTATGAATCTTAAGAGAGTGAATTTTTTTTTCGAATTTTCATAGTAAATTTTTTTGTTAACCGATTGCTTAACCCATGGGTTATTTAAATTTCTGATTTTTCTTAAATGTTTGTATTCGTTTTATACCATGTCTGCTCTCAAAGTTGAGTATTTGGATATAAGCAGTGTAAAAATATCCACCCCGAAAGTGGAGTATATAGATCTCCGCAATGTGGAGACGTCTTGAGAGATTATTTTTCACGAGAATCGTTTGTCAGACAATTATTCAACCCAATGAGGATCCAGTACTGCATTTTAATTTTTTTCAAATCCGACAGATGGGAAATCGAGCCCGCATTCTCCGGATTGCTGGAGACGAATGCTATCAACTACGCTAACCCAGAGTACAATATATATAGCTAAAGGATTTGAATTATAATCCCATACACGAAAACGCACGATAATTAGGTTTTAAAAAAACAATTATACATATATATAATATAACTTAAATTCAAAAAATCTGGAAAAATAAATATGTTAGTACTGTGAAATGAAGTTATTATTCGTACAATAAATTCTCAATAAATGCATAAATTGAATTTAGATGTTTTAATTTGTGAGAGGTAATTTGGGGAGATTTTTATTTTGTATTATCGAACAACTATTGAAAATATGTAATTCATGGGCATACATTTAAATTGTATATATTATATTTTAAATGGTTGTTTTTCAAACTTAAAATTTTACGTATCCACGTTAGTTTTTTTGCAATAGACAAATAAATGTATGGTATGAATATTACCTTTTATGCAAAACTATTATTTAAAAAATAAAACAAAATTGGCTTTTGTATTTCATAATACCCCATTAAAAGCGCATTTGTAAGAAATAGCTTTTTTAAGGAGTAATGAAATGATTATATATACCAGTCTTCAAATATGCAATGGCAAAGGAGCTTTGGCTGTACTTGGAAGTAATAAGTGGCTTATTACGTTAATTGAACGTAAGTCGTACGGTGAGGTCAATCATCATTACTGAATGTATTCAGACGTAAAATTTCTTACTCCAGCTTGCATTTCAATTTCATTTCCATTCACTACGCTAATTTGTGTATTATTCATCTTTCTCTCTGTTCGATTTTTTAATACAAAAATAATAATGTTACAATTTTCAGCAGTCTTTACGCAGCTTAATTTCAATTTTACCTAATGAGCTATTGATAAAAAAAGTCTCAATTGTAAAAAATAAAATGACAGTCAAGTTTTTCAATCTATTTTTTTGATAAAAACAAAACAATTCTTATAAATTAGGGCATAAAACAAAACATCATTTCTTAGTTTTTCATATGTTATTTTTAATGATGTATCATGTTTATATACGATAAGCATGATTATATTTTTGAATTTAATTTAATTTAAAAAATAACAACATTTTTTAAGTGAATATAATAAATAATCAAGCAAAACACTTAATGCACCGAAAATAGATAATGTTTATAAAATAATATGCTTTATATTTTATCACTTTATCATTCATATCTTAGAATTTTATCTTATTAATTTTATTAGTATCTGTCGTATTGATAAGTTTACACTAATGTGAGATTTAGCGGTGTAGGATGTGGATTTCAAAATAGTATTTTTTCAGAATTCAAATACAAAAAACCAAATGACTAGTAATAGGATGAACGATTGACTATATCGCATATATTATGTATTCGCCAACTAAGCTCCGTAAAAAAGTATTCGTGAAATTTTTTTCACATTATAGATATTTTAAATCATGTTTGCTCTGAAAGGGGAGCATATGGATATACACAGTAAAAAAATATACGCTCCAAAAGTGGATCTCCGCATTTGAAGACATATCTTAACAGATTATTTTTTTCGAGACTTGATTGTCTAACCAATGAGCATTCAGTCCTGCATTTTAGTGTTTTTTTAACCGAACCCGCACTCCTTGGATTGCCAGGCGTGTACACTTATCCCTACGCTACCGGGGAGATAAAAATATAGATATACTTACGTTATAAAATTTCAGTTTTTAAATTATTTACTTTTGCCAAAAAGGATATGAATTTCACAATAAAAAGAATGACATAAATAAATTATTGCTGTAGAGTTTTTCTTATACTTTCAGAAAGCATACTGTTTTTATCTAGGACAAATCGTCGATATACATTGTTTGCTGGGTCCAATAATTGCGCGGTACAGTACAAAACCAATAGAGTAATAACTTTGAATAAAGTGCGCAGTGTGTAAACTGAACGAGAATGAGTCTAATAGGAGGTGGTTGGCCGTATTTTCTCCTAGGCTGGCCATTATTTGTAGTTTATTTACGTAAAAAATAGCAAAGAAATGCTTTTCGAATATCGTAAAAGTCCGAAGTATTTGATCTACTAGTCTAGAAAACATAAAGAAGACTTTATAAAATATTTAATAAAAACATTATGTATACATATATGATAAGAGACATTTTCGAATCATACTCATTCAGCGATGCGTTATTTAGGAATATTTTTTTCCAGAATTATTACAATTCATAAAAAATATCACAAAAATTAAAAAATGTATATAAATCGCTTTACCTTACCTAACATAATACAATCGTCTCCCTGGTTAGCGTAGTTAGTAGCGTGCACACTTTGCAATTCGGATAATGCGGCTTCGATTTTGTCAGATTTGAAAAATCTAAAAATGCAGGACTGGATACTTATTGAGTGAGCTGACAAACAATTCTCGTAAGTAAATAATGTGTCATATTACGAAGATCCATGTATTTCACTTTCGGACAGAATATCTTCACACTGTCTGTGTAGATCCATGTCCTCCACTTTAGGAGTGAACATATATTCATCTCGTTATTACAAATTCATTTAAATTCTCGGCCGGATATATTTTTTAGTCTGCATATTTTTGTTTATCAGTTGCGATGTTTAAAATTGAAAGTATAATTATTAGTTTAGAAATAGTAAGTTAAATAAAATGTGAAAAATTTATTTTGCTGCGGTTTTGCTTTTGGGAACAGTTTGTGTGACGGACAGACATACTCATGTATTTTCTGTTTTATAATATAGAAAATTTATAAGAATATATGAGTCGTCTAGTTCCTATCTCACATAAGTGCACATTGGTAAAATGTTGGTCGTGTTTTTTTGTTCGTTACTTTTTTTATATAAAAAAATAAAAATAAAAATAAAGGAAATTATTTATTTTGTGAGTTTTTTTATTGGATTACGGATGTTTAGAGTAAAAATAAAAATGTGCTTTGTTTATATTTTAGGAGAAATTATGATAATGATAAATAATTCGAAATTTTAAAATTCACTTTTTATATGGTTTTATTGCTGTTCAACCTTTGATTATGATGTTGAATAGAGACTATAATAAACTCTCATATTTAGTTCAAATTTGGCAAAAAGTGCACTTATTGTAAATAGGATCTATTTGACTCAAATATAAAATTAACGTTAAATAATGAGGCAGTGAATATAATTTGCCGTATTATTTATAAATTGTTATTAATATCTCTTGATAATCTATGTGTTTCGAGTAAAGTTATATCATAATATTTTATCTAAATAAGCGCACTCCGGTAGTAAAAGAATTGTCGACCGATTTGTTTCAGATAGTTTAGCTAAAAATAATCTTTTCAATTTCGCACGGACAACGTGACGTGTAGCGGTCAACATGGTGCGTGGACCAAAGTCTAACTCATAAATACTTGCTGGCTTTGTCGATCGATTGACGCGTGCAGTCATTGTAAACAGCGCAGCGCAGGTCGAGGTGTGATCGGAATGTGTTTGACCAGTTATGTAAACGAGGCGTAACAGCTTTTTTAGAACGGAAAGCTCTGGCCAACGCAACGCCAGAAGTTTAACTATTATATACCTTGCTTTGGTGTAATCAAAGGTAAAGTACAATGCTGCACACACATGGCTTTAAACGTATTTAATAAAATGCCATCCATAAGTATTATATTTATAAAAATCATCACATTTAACAGATTTTTTCACAAGAATATATTATCAGGCAATTTATCATCATATTAGGCATCTTAAAATTTAAAGAAAATCTTGCAGCTCTGGGGTTCAAGCCTGCAATGCTCAGTTTTAAAGCGTCCACACTAGCTTTTCACCTACGTAATGTCCCCACTATCCATCCTCCTCCTTTTCTTCATACTTAGCCTTAGTGCCGTAGCTCTGATATCGAGAAGCGATCTGATTTATTTCACGGGAATGTCCCGGGACTAGCATTATTTTTATCCTTAACAGCGCATCATTGTAAATAATATTATGCCATGCCTATACATAGTATTATTTGACGAGGCGAAGTAATAGAGATATTTATGATTATGTTATAAAGAAATTTCAAATTTATTGTGATGTAAACATTTTTTTTACTATCAAGTATAAATTAAAATATTAGAAGCTGGAAGGGTTAACTTGTCTTGCAAGTAATTATAGATATGAGAGTACATTATTTTTTTAGTTTTAGTAATAATGAACAGAAGATACACATTATTTATGTAAGTTATACTGAATACATATTTGGAATTATCATTGTTTTAATAACCTTAGGTAGATTTAAATGGAAATTCTTTTTGCATTTATTCAACACTGTAATTTTTCGCATAGTATTGGATGTTTAATTACATCACATTTGAAATTTAAATAATAACCCATATAAAATATACATACCATTTTTTCATTTATATTTTCACAAATGTATAATTATCATACTAATCACAAATAATAAATGTCCTCGGAGAAAATTTGACCCACGTAACGGTATCTAAAATATATCCATTCATTGGTTGAAATAAATAATACTTTATCCCTCTTACGTAGAAGCATACAATTATTTCTTGAATTAAAAATGAACATTCTTGAAAATCCAATCGTTTTTTGATCGATTCATTTACAATTCCTTATTCTTATAATTAAAGGTTTTCAAAATTCAAAATTGATTTTGGACGAACCTTTCTATCAAAAATTTTATAGACCAGGCAAACCACCCAATAATTAATTCTTCAAACTTATTTGATATTTTCATAAATTCCTAAAAATGCTATTTAAATCAAGAAATGTATGAATATTAAGGCTCTTTTAGTGTTTTATCAGCTGTTAAATTTCTCTTATAAATATTCAATTGCTTTGTTCTTGTATTATCTTATCGACATTTTATGAATATTTTATAAGACTAATATGCCGTCAATTTTTGTTCTTTATTATTTCAATCCTAAATTTATTAGATCTACGCATATAAGAAACAATCTTAACAGTGTGTTTATAAAGTAAAGTAGTAGAAAGTTCTTTTTTAAAATAAATTTGTATATATTAAATTCTTTCATAATTTAAAAAAATCTTCACAGTGGAGAATGAGTTAGTTATCCAGACAACTTAACTGAACATCACAAATCAATGTCAGTGCAACCTTATTTTTTTAACTAACTACTTATTCATATATTATATGAAAAAATAAAGTTTATAAAAATATGTTTCATTAAAATCAAAATTCTTTCATTTTAACATCTACATTGAATAAAATCTATAAATGTTAATAATCTACATTTGGAACATTAACAGAATATGACACATTGTCGGCTAAATTTTCATACATGTATAAATTTCAATACATATTTATACTTCGATCGATAGTATATATTTAACTGTAGTTAAACGACTAACAAAAAGTCCTTTAAAAAAGTTCAACAGATTATATGTATACATTACAAAAGTTTACATACACCACATGGAACATATTTGTAAAATATCTACATTTTTTTATTATACTAAAAAAAATCGTAGAATTAATATGTAAAAAAAATGTTGACTTTATACAAATCTTTTGTATGAACATCAACTTATTTATTTTATTATTATTTTACTTACGTCTATCAAAACAACTGAATCGCTGTAGGTATGTGTATATTACTAGGTATATAAACAAAAACTTTATTTTTGAAACGAATTACTTCCGTGTATTTTATACAATGTCTATATAAAACAACCACATTTTAAGACCATTTGACACTGGATGGTTATTTTTTATCTCCCTATTTTCCTGTAGGACATTTTTAATAAGCATCGTCATAATGAAACATTCCCGCTTCCGTATCTCGACCCAAATGGCCATAAAGAATATATTAGGGGAGTCCCTCGTGGGGGTTTTATTGATACCTTTGACCTGCAGGTGGTTACGACGGAGGTTGTAAATTTCGTTGAAGGTCCTGCTTGGTTGCTTTAATGAGGACATCGTGAGTTGTCAAAGAACTGCGTTGTGAAACAATATTTTTGTGCAATGCGGAAATTAAGTGTCATTTATAGAATTTTTGAATGCATTGATTAAATATCAGAATGTTATCACTTAAACCATATTAAATATAATACTGATGAACATTCCACCAAAAACATTTTTCAAATTTGATCAGGAATTCATATTAAATCGAATAAAGAAAAATATACTGTCAATATAAAAAAAATACTGTTAAAACATTAGTCATTTACTTATACGTAAGCTTAAAGCGGCGACTTTAATTATTTGTTCATAAAAAAATTTATTACTATTAAATATTTATGAAATAATTTTTGATGTTAATAATGAATTCAATTGTCAAGCTATTAGTATGCTAAGCTATGATAAGATGTCAGCTAACTTTTGACAAGAAGATTTCCTAAATTACTTATATCATATTTATCTGGAGAAGTATGGGTCTATTAACAAACATGACAAAAGCAATATATGTAGTTATATAATTGAAAACACTGAATATAACCTAAATTGATTCTTTACTTATTCATCAGACAGATTAAAATGCTTTGTGCGTAAATGATAAAATAACTCATCAAATTATTAAGTCATACGCTATTTACATGATATATTATTTTGAATGCTTATACATAGTAAAAAAACTTTTATTTTATTGAAATATATAACATAAAATATAAAAATCGAAAAGTATTTAATTTTAAAGTTACATATCTCAATATATAATGGTGATTTTGTAAATAGTTCTATCTTTATGTATGTTTTTTGCTTTTATAAAGATAAAACTTTAATCCAAAATACGTTTACAATAAATATTATATATTTTACGATGCAAGCTTAAGCAGACAAAAGGCTCATCGATCCGCTCAGTATTTTCTTATTGTGAAAATTTTGCATGTCATATTACGAATATTGTAATACCTGCAGGGTGGAAAATTTATTGCATTCGTTTTTATTAGCGGGAGCTTAACAGAATTCTACTCAAAGATTTTTCACATTTCGTTGAATAACTCTAATGTAATACAGAATATTGTGCAATATTATTCGAAATAAATTTTAACATAATTGAGTCAACAACTCCAAAACCTGTTTCCATTTAAACTACAACGCAGTATATTATAAATGTATATATTTACTTTTTCAGCAATGCTCCACTTAAATATCATTAAAAGTGTAGGATATCAGTTCAAACTAGAAAAATCTCGTTTGAAAATTAGTTTTTCAAACTGAGTGATCAATCATCACATATATTCAATTTATTTAGAATCTTTTTTGTTGTGAATATCTTGATTACTCTTACGTGTTAAAAGATAAACCAAATGATGTTTACTGGAAATTTTAAGAGAAACATTTTAATCATAAAAAAAAGAGATTAGTTACTTTTATCATGTATTATTTTTTTCACTGCAAAGTATTATTATAACACAATAAATAATAAAAGTATACCTGCTAGTATATTAATAATAAAAAGTTCAATTAATAAACTGGCTGAGTATAGTTGTAACCAAATTAAACTCGCAAACATATTATAACTTGCTGTTTCGTATTCATAATAACTCATGTTTGTTTGCACTCAAGGTATTTTGCTTAATCATATACATAAAAAAATTCTTCCTTATGTTATTGAAATTTATATATTTAGATAGTATCTCTTAAGCGAATGATTAAAATCAATTCAATTTTGAAATACAAAAATCTACATCATATTTTAATAATTGATAATTTTGTATCTTTCGTTACAATCTTATAAATTAAGTGTAATATTACAGCGATTGTATCTACAATTGCATTTCTCAGCGCAATAATTTATTCCACTTCGGCAGGGTAAGTTTAACTTCAAGGCTTGCAAATATTCTCCCTCTAGCCATCCTTGCAAAGTTTCAAGAGGGCCCAACAACAGAATGCCGTGAGATTATCTTATCACTGACAAAACAACTAACAAGAGCACACTGAAGTCAATCTACATACATAGAAACATAGAAACCCAAGAGTTGGCCGCATGAAGTCTTGTCCAAACGACTAATTGCTGTAAAATATGCATTAGTACTATGTTAATGTATTATATGTTGAAATATTTAATAATAATACAGTTTTTTCTTTTAAAATATATTTATATGACAGTACTTGATTATAACAGAAAATAAATCCGCGGAGTAATGCTTAAACTCCCGATCTCAGATATGCATGAAAATCAGATGTAATTAAGCATGAATTATGTATAATTATATTGTTGATGAGCAAAAAACAATCACCTAAATGTATTCAAAAATAGTATAAATTACTTACGTGAGTCTTTAAAATAAAGATAATTAATTAACCTATTTAATCGTGTTATTATTTTATGAAATAAAAAAAAACAATGTTATTTTAAAATGTTATGTTTCTTAAAACTAGCTGACGAATTAAATATGCATTTGACTCTGTCTAATTGTTTTCAATTATTGATTTTCTTGCAAAGTTGCATCATCTTAAACGCTATTAAAAGGTTTATGTAAGATTTTGGTTTAGATCGGCTTCGTAAACGCTTTGCTAGGCAACACAAACACTCGTCTTAACATGCCAACAGAGACGCGATGTACATAAATCATTCATACGTTGGAATACGTATTTGTTTTTACATTTTACAGTAGCGTTTTCATACAATAAATATAAAAAATATGTATTAAAAAATATACTCATAATAATAAATAAATCGCTTTAGGATTGGTTTGTCAAATAGACCAATCGTCAAATATTCTGGCAACGAAAAACAAATGTCATTTACGTACATACAATGTAAAGTATTTGAAAGTGTCTGATATATTGTTTTAAAGCCACATGATTGCTGCATTATAGTAACATAGAATAACAGTATATAATAGTATGTGTACTATCTAATTAATTAAAAATACATTTTGTTTTTCAAGTCACGTTCGATAAACCAATTATAAAGCGACGATATGACAATGAATAAAAAAACCTTCATGTATAAATTTTTATCTTCTTTTGCATTCTTTAAAAAAAAAAATGTAGCTACATTGTAAAATTATAACCGTGCGGTTTACACGAAAAATATTTATGGCAAAAATATAAACAAACAGTCAAATATCACACTATGATATTCGTTAGATAAATTAGTGTATGCTCTAATAAAAATGTTTGGTTCAAAGAACAACAAATGTGACGATACTTAGCCATTATTAAATAACTGTATCGCATTATAGTATAGGTTTTTTTGTTTTAAATACAATCATATAAACCGATATAATAACATAATATATTTAAAAAATAATAATTTAATACCATAATACATTTTAAATAACTTAAAGGTATTTAATAATAGTGTTGTTTTGCATATCCAGACTAAATACAAAGATATGAACAATATTTTCAAAAGTGATTTTATTAAGAACTTTGCCATCATGCATCGGCTATCAAGTACCAAAAGATTCATTTAGAAAATATACCATTATTGGCCCGTTTATGGTTTTGTTAAATTATAATTAAATATTTTTAGAACTATCTATGTTAAAATTTGTATAAAATATGATTGAGGATAATTTAAAAGCTTTTTAGCAGTTAATATTCTTAAATATATAACTAAAGCTTTATAAGTTTTCGCAGCACTGCCTCTGTAGTTGATGTGCAAATGTATAACAAACAATCTGAGTAGGCGCAAGGCGGCTCGCCGAGATTGTATTTACATAAGGCTTTAAATCAAATATGCTTTGAATCAAAGTGTTGATGCCTTGCTTCCTTTAATATAAATCCAACTTGCTGAAGCTCTGCTTTAAAAATACTGCGCCTCTTACTATTCACCATAAATGCCTTTCAACAGTTTTTCGAAATACAATTCAGATTTAAGCCAACGTTTAAAAAATCTTATTCAGTCTTTTTTCTGATATTGCCTCTATTACTATAATATGATATATGTATTTACTATTTTCAACATATGAAGCGTAGAATAGTTTAAATTTTGAATATTTTTTTGTAGAATCCTGAAAATATATTTGACAAATAAATATTATTAGTGTGAAATTTCCCACAATTATTGCAGACGGGTATAAATTACCGGGAATTATAATTATGCTACCATCACAGCACTTATGTCTTTTATTTATTTATGATTCATTACTAGTTCAGTTTATCACTATCTTAAAATTTAACGTTTATATATCGGGTGAAGCCTTTATTGCAACATATTGATATACCTACAGACTTTGAAAATTTAATTATATCCTTAATTTGCGCTCTCGCTACATTCAACTTAAAAGCCATTTAATATAATTGTGGTATAATCATGAATTTTTCAAAGTATTTCAATAATTATTATTACTCTGTAGCTAGTTTAATATAAGGTTGATAATTTCTAAAATAAATACAATAGTATTCACAGATAATTTCTAGTACAGCAATGTTGTGAACATGGTACTTATCTTTTATCTATGTTGCGGTCCTTCTTTACATAATATAATATTTCTGATGAGAAAATCAGATAAAAGAAGACTTTTCACTTTTTTCTATGGTATCACCGTAAATCTGTGCAGATTAGAGTTTGCAGCAAGTAGGTAGTGCAATGGGGTGGAAATCCACACCCCTCTTTGACACGTGTAAGCCGCAGATGCCTGCGATTTGATTCAATATGTAACATTAGGGCACACGAGTCTTAGCCTCCCAGGGGGATCGGTGATTACGTATGGCGCCGTTCAAGTTGAATGAATTCTTAGCTCACTTTGCTTTTACATTATATGCACCGAAATGCTTTCATAGATGCTCTTCTCCAGTTCAGACTTTTCTATTAAAAATCCTTGTCTTATATATACTTAAATTTCTTATAATACATATATATATATATATAAGCATCATTATTTTGGTACATATAGTAAAGTTCTTCAAAGTCCCATGTGCAATGTAGCAGAAACGCATCTAAACGATTTTTTGTAGTCTTGTATGCAAACTAGAAATCACATTCTTCTTTTACTTACACCCTTCAGTAGTCGAATCAGTGAGCATTTTTAATTAGGCTCAGTAGATGGCAGATTTTAATTTTTTATTCTAAATTGTAGTTTCTAGAATATTATTTTATGGATTTAAATAGGTTGAGCTGATTTCTCGAAATTTGCATTGTAGATATGCGTGAATAAAAAAATACCACATACACAATATCTTATGTCTCATGTTAAATCTATTTGCAAGTCAATATTTTTTTTTTAATTTTTAAATTGAAATAAAAAAAAACGATAATTTTGCTATCGAAAAAAATTACCGTGGAAAAAATATTATATTCGGTATTTGATAATAAAACAACTAGTATTATAATTGAAAATAGAACTTAATTATTGTGAATATTTGCAACGTCGCATTTTGACAGATGAACAGAAAAAAACAATATTGTTCAACCCAATAGCACCTAGTCCATTTTTTTCAGATCTGTATGTCAAAAATTTAGCAGATGTGGGAATCAAATCCGCAATATCCGAATGCAAGGCGCGCACGCTTAACCTTCGGCCACATCGGTTATAAATATAATATATACAAATACGTTATAGCTCAGTACTTTTGCATTGTTTGGCAACGTCAAAAAAAATACTGAAAAAACTGGTTACAGTATAGTTTATTTATTACTGTAGACGTGACTATATTTTAATGAATAGTTTTATTGAAAAATGTCTTTCATTTAATTTATATACGTGAAAAGATGTATCTCAATTAGTTGCAAAACATATTTTGGTTCATTGTTCTGCAACATTGATTGTCGAGTAAAATACATACTCACTTTGGTATCAAACCACTTAATTTTGTACTGTTTCAATTTTCCATTATCAAAAACAGGCGTGAAGTCAAAAAGTTTACCGCAATATAATTTAAATCATTTTTCCAATGTGTCATATAAAGACACCGCAGAGTTAATGAACAAACTACAGAATCATTTTACATCTAAGCTCTAAAGCTATTAATATTTGTACCAGCGTAAAAGGTTGTGTGGGGCTCACAAAGGATGTAATTAACGATTTAATTTATTTCTAGACGCCTGTGCTTCATTCCCTCTTCAGCTGAAGGAAGCGCGAACAAAAATATTAATCCTTTAGTGGAGTCTAAGATGACAGCAAAAAATATCCAAGCATAATTAAGCCGAGAACAGTTGTCGCATAATGGACAATTTTTAAATGTTGGATATTTTTTTACATTAAAAGCATTCTAGAAAAAATTTATTTTTTAAAATTATTTACTTTAACTACCTATGATACTATTCAACTTAAATTTAAAACTTTATTTATGTGGAAATATTTATTCATTATACTATAAAAACTCTAATTTGCTTACATATAAATATTTTATGAAAACAAAAAAAAAATACATAAATAATGATGGTTTTGGCTGTTTTTTTAAATATATGTGTAGTAAATATTTTCTTCTTTATCAAAATAAAAGTTTTCAATGAAATTAGTAATCACAGAATGAATGAAATAAATTTGAAAAACAAGATGAGCTTTAATCTAACACAAACAAAGCCGAGTAATAAAACGAATAAAATACTTAACATAATATGAACTGTTATTATTGAAAATATCTGATAAAAATAAATTATAATAATATATGGAAAAAAAAAATCAAAATATTTTGTCAGTACGTGAACACACTTAAAGTGCATCCGGCCCAAAATATTAGTTGAGATTTTTTGGTTGTTAGCCGTCGATATATCAAATTTTTAATTTTAAAAATTTCTGGATATAATGTTATTATTATATATCTAACCATGGCGTTTAGATTATCATTCATACTATAGAAAATATTAATAAAAGAAATGTGAAAAGAAAAATGTGAAAGTTCAACCCCATAATCGTCTGACTTTTACCAGCTCTTGACAAAAAATATTGAAAACAGTCCCACTCCTTTGAATGTATTTATTCAGTCAGTAAAAGAGTTCACATCTAAAAAAGTACCAAACTTTATCTTGGCACATCTCAATAATATAAGTTCTTATCATACGTGAAAGGCATGTATACAATTCGGCGGGAAACTTCTTTACTTTGCAATTTATTTATTTTATTATGTGCGAGAAAGTGGCGGAAAAAATACCTTCACCAAGGTCGCGTGATGTATGTATACTGAAGGTTTGTTCCACACGATCTGAGAGAAACTTTACAAGTTATCCGAGACTCGGGCACTGCGATCTCGCGCAAAAGCTTTCATTTTCGTTCAACCCCCATCCCCTAGCTTCGTGATGGAGAACCGAAATGGAAAGCCGAACCCAATCCAAAGTGTCAAAGTCTATTTTAAAAGCCTCCCGTGTGTTATTTTACCTTATAACCTCCAAGGTATACAATTCGCATTGATTTCAATACAAATATATTTTATATAATATAATACACAATTCGAAAAATCTTTTATGAATTCCACAGAGTCGTTGATTGATTTTTGGAATAGAAATTATTATACATTTTAAAAACGTTTGACGTAAGTTAAAACATATTAATTTTATTATTCTGTAAAGAATTTTGCAATAAAAAAATAACGGGATACGATTATAAAAATGTATTTGCTCCAAAATGGGAATATTTATATAGTGTGAACATACCATCCCGGAAATTAGAGTACAAGAATTTTTACAGTGTTAAAATTGTATTGCCAGATTATGTTTTACGAGAATTGGTTTCGGGTTTTTTTAAAGAATCCAATTCTTCGAATACCAGACGTGCACATTACGTGCACGTGCACGGGGAGGTATGATGATGATATTTATAAATATTTTTTTCTTATTATTATTTAAATTTCTTATTGATTTATTGCTAATTGATCTCAAAATATTACTTTATCACTATTTCGTCTGAAAAATATGTGTTATACATATAGATCTTTTTTTTGACTTTTTGTTTTTCAAGAGAATTGGTTCTAACTAAATCACCTAACTCCCTGGGTTACCAATCATATTTACTTTATGTAACTCTGGATTGAAAACTGTAACATCCTTACCAAATGACCCATACATATCGAAGCGAACTAACTATAACATATACCTATTTAATATATAAGTACATTTACTTATTTAATAACTTCTTCAAATAAAGCTCAGTTTGCTTATATTTAAACCTTAATGATGGTATGACTATATAATAAGCCCAGAAAGCTTTGTTCTAATGTTACGCATTTAGTTTCCAATATCTTTTTATCTATGACCCATATGATGAAGTTGTTTCTTCAAACATGCTCAGTCAATAAAGATACACCTTTTCTGCTTCCGTCATAATAAATGTCACGTATCTACGATTTATTTTTACAATAACAATTTGAAAACGGAAAATAACCACGCAAACTTTCACATTTTCCCTTTCTTTCCTGCGTAACGTATTTACGTGCACTTGCCCCTCAACATCTATTCAGAAAATACGTACACATATAAGTGAAATACTCTCGGTCTCAAACTATGCAACACTGTATAATATGTTTTTTTTAATGACGACTAAAGCACAATTGTAATAATTATTACAACTCTGAATTCAAATTATGTTTTTTTTAATGCATATCACATACTTTCTGTTTGTATTGGTTTTTTAAATTTAGATTTTCAAGAATAATATTTCGCTTAAAAGTGCAATTACATTGTTGATTTATAATCTAACTGACAAGGCATCGTCGAAGAAAAAACAGATTATGAGGATCTATAAATTGAAGCGAAAACATTGTACACTCAATATTTACAATCCCACATTTTTTTTACTTCCAGGCTGATAGCATCCTTAATTTTTTTTTTTTGATTTTTGTTCTTCGGCTCATGATTATTTATCTGACAAAAGTTCTTTCATCTAACTTTGATTCTTGTTGACAAAAACGCGACTATTTTATATATATATATATATTTCTAGTTTTTTTGAATTGATGATTCTTGTAAAAAACTAAATTTTTCAAAAATATTAAATTTTCTTCATTATCGATAACGATAAATTTTGCATCGCTTAAGATAGTATAAATAATCAATGAGACTTAAATTATTTCATTTTCAGAAGCTATAAAAATAATATCCCTGCTCACATCGTACAGCGTCACACACGTTCACAAAGTTTCAACGGCGGTAATGCCGTCTCCCTCTCACAGCGCGCTTTTATTGTTAAATAATTGGATTTTGTTTCGTGAAACCCCCCAGCTTTTTGTTCTCATAGCTGACTGGTGAGGCTCTGTCGGCCAGCCGATTTGCTACGGTCACGTCTGAAGGTTCGCTGAAAACATCCACTTTTTGAGTACATATATTTAAATGGAGGGACGATTGCGTCTCCATCGTTGCTAGGACACGAGACTTACCCTTGCTGTGATCCAGTTAAATCAAACTTTTTACGTGTGCTAACATTTCCAGATTACCATCTAAGCTTATTAAAATTAAACAAAAATAATTTCATAACATTTCTTTTCCTATTTTTTTTTTATTTACAGCAATATAATTAACTGTAACGTAAGACAATCTAACCACGTATTAATTCAATCAATAAAATCGATACCTCTATAGACACTTATTTTAAAGAGTTATTCTTACTTCTTCTAATACACAGCAATTATTTCTCTAATAATATCCAATTCATAATCATTATTTTGCCTTGTTTGTAAATATAATACATTCAAACTTTTAATTTAAATCTGTAAGCTGTCTTGTAGCATGGCTACTGAGACAACCATTATCGAGTTTGCTTAATCACCCAACATTTTTTATACTATTTCCGCTCCGAAAGTGGAGCAAATGAATCTTTGCCATGTAAAAATATTTGCTTTTAATGTAGAATAAATTGACTTCCGAACTAATAGGGTACCTTAAAATTAAAAGTTTTTATATTTTCACACAACTTTTATAATATTCTATTATTTTCGATCACATAAACTTTAAGCCAGGTGTTCCCATAGTAAAATGTCTTTAAGTTTAAGAGCATTAAACAGCAAGTATTAATATAATTACTTGACAAAATGTTATTGTTTAGTTAAAACTATATTAGAAATATATTGTGTTAGCAAGTTTTGGTGGGATATTTTTAAGCTAAACAAGACTACCGTTTCTACCAAATTAAATACCTCCAAGGTAAGAACTTTGTTTATCAGGAAAATATATCTCGTGTACACTGAAATGGAATTTTCTATAAAGCCTTCGCTAAATAGTTTTTGAAAGTTTTATCTGTGACGTAGGGCATCCCACCCTTAGTATAGCATACTAAGGGCGGAGTACTATTTCCTTGAATATAAGACTTGGCTTTACATTATTTTTACACCCGAAAAACGCACTAGGGTCTATTTTTAGGGTAGGGCTTACATTTTTGTGGTAAAAATCCAAAAATACAGTATAAAATATTATATTTTCATATAAAAGGAGATAGTTCTAGAAATCTTAAAATCTTTTATCTCAATTATTGAACATTACATACATTACTTAAAGTACTATAATAAATGAGTTCATATCGTATTTTTCATTTTGTTTTCTTTTTAGGGTAAGTCTCATATTTAAGCTATCTTTTTAAAATCATAGTAGACCTTTATCTTTGGGGTAAGTTGTATTTTTGGAGAAAGACGGTAGTGGAAGAATTAGCATTTTTTGTAATTATTTAACTAAAAACCAAATGTCATTTTCCGTGGTTTGAATTATATTGTATATTATTTACTTAAAGATGAATTCATCGTTTATTTGATTAATAATTTTTTTTTTTCATTTAACGCATTGCATTTTTCATCTGATTGTTTTAATTAGCACTTTTTTTAAGCCAATCACTGAGAAGTACGAGTACTCGTATAATATTTTTACATAACACCTGTGTAATTCGGAAATTCATATGCTCTAATTTCATAGCTGACATAATAAAAATACATTCCTAGATTATTGATGTATGGGTAATTTTATCAGGTGACATGAACTTTCCCTTTTATAAAAACAGCAGAATTAATATGTCGTTGACCAATGTATATAAAAATTATAAAACTAAGACAGACTAAAAAAAATATTTTCTCTCATATTTATTGTATCGATTGAATTTGGTGACAATTTTAGTAATATGTTTTATTTTTTGACATTTAAATAAAAAACAATATTTACGTTAGAATAAATAAGCACCGTAATATTAGGATAAAGTATCACTACACCCTTCGCTTCAGTTGTTCACCCATATCCTCGACTGCATTAGATACTCGTGGCGTGTATTTCGCATGCAAAGAAAGTTCTTTATTTCAGATTTATTTATACGAAAGCTTCAAACTTTGAACTTTCCCATTTTATACGGTCCATTGTGTATCCATGTATTATGTACGTCAAAAGTATTTCTTTAAATTGTTGAATGGAAGTCACCAGATTTTAGTGAAGAATACTAAAGTATGTATTCGTATTTTACAAGCAACACAAGTATTTTATGTCTAGTCTTACATTTGTGGATAAAACCGACTTGCTTTGTGCTGAAGGAATTAAATTGAAAACTACAAAATACACATTTGAAAAATTGGATAAATAAATATTAATAATATTTTGCAATGAGAAATTAACAGCGTATACAGTTAAAATTATTATTTTTAAATAATTCATGTTTTTTTAACATAATATTATATATTAACTTATTCACTTTTTATCCGAATTATTTCTTGTAATTTTTTTCTTATTGAAGCACATTTTTTATTGTATAATTTTTCGTTTTATTATTTTTTGAAAATATTTTTTGCTCTCTAAGCGTGACGAATGAAAGTCGAGATAAAAACGCGGTTAATTATTTAAAATAAGACCGTTTATATGAGTGGCTTATTCATGAGTCGTTGATATAAATATTTTTTTGCGAGGTGGGGTGGTTTTCTCTCCGGTGCACAAAAGCGCGAGGAATTGAGTTCGGCGCTGCCACGAGAATACTCAGTCAAGTATAAAAAAGGTACAGATCATATTAGGCTCAGGGAGGATAGGACCACTTCTTTTGTCTGAGTTTCGCGGAGGCTTTTGATTGGAGCTTTGAGATAAAGCCACACAAAGGTAATAACTCCATGTCATGTATTGTGCCTTCCTTCGCCATCGGACGTTTTCCAAAGAGTGCGCCTAGCATTTGATTATGTAGACAACGTGAAAAAGATAATCCAGAAACTAGCGCTGACATGATGTGGTCCTAACCAATCTATTCGGTTCCAGTGACATAAAAGCGATACGGTGCCTTCAAAGGGATTTTTCCCTTTACCGTTGCAAGCTTAAAAAATTCCCATGCGCAGAAACTACTGCATACTCATTTTTACATCACTTTCAGAGAAAAGGTTTTTATTTAAAATTTACGAAAACTAATTTCAAATATTATATTTAATAAATTTTGAAATGTTTATTGAAAATTTATTTATAATTAATTCAGGCATTACTTGTTTTTTTAATTTCACGTTTTTTTAAATACAATAATGATTTGTAAAAAATTTCACTGACCGAATCATTTAATACTTTGGTATAATACTGTTATATATTAGAAAAATTTAAAATACCGACAATATTTGCAATATTTTTTTATAAAAGTTGGTGAAATCGTAAATAGAAAAACACATGAAATTTCAACAAAAAATGCATGGAACATACTTGCTATATAATGAAAGACTCTGTATGGTTGATTTCATTAGTACATGGTATTAAATCGAACAACGAGTTTTATATTCAGCAAACAACGAGTAAGTTTTGTTTACATTGAAGTTGCGCCGTTACCAAAGCGCTTTCCGGGACGGGTCGGTTTACATCCCTCTGCAAATAATATCCTACAAAAATTAAAGCATCCCCATAAGAAGTCGTATAGATGCAACAGGATGATATAGTATTACCCTAATGAAATCTTTACTCGTACTACAAAATACACGTATTCTATTACCGAATATGCTCTACTACATAATATTCATACTCGTATTAAATTCATAAATAGTCCGTTTTTGAATCTTCAATCCTATCGATTCGACTATTCATAAATTATAAAAATCATCACCTAACGAAATTTAGAAAATTAATCCACGCAGTTTTGAATTATTCGAACCCAACTGCAACTAGAATCTTTCAGCCGCGTAAAAATCAGTATTGTTAATATATTATTCATATGCATGATAATAATATCAACTTTATTAAGTAGTTCTCTTAAATGATTGTTCTATGGTTGCTTATACTTTTAATGTTTCAAAAAAGTCACCAATAATTTATTATAAATCAATGATTCATTTTATTTTTGAGTTTTTAATGACACACAGTAAGAAGTGAATGATTTAAATCATTTAGAAACTGTTATTCAAGTAACTGTTTTTAGGTGTCCAGTTTGATTAATCGTATGTAAGAAAACCTTTACAGACTAAGGTAATTGTTTTTAATTACATTTCTGATTATAAACTTAACTCTCGTGATAGTAATAAAAGTTCTATTGTAATGCGGAGTATCTTTTTATGTCAGGTAGACTATTTTCATTTCTTTTCTTTTTTTGTTTAACCTCATCCCACTGAGAAATACATAATATAATACCTAGTTTATGAGCGTATCTAACGGAATATGTACGTGCGTAAGTAGTAAACGACCTAGTCAAAGGGGATTGGTTCTTATTAAATGAAGCATTCCAAATTCTTTCTAAGACTTTATACGGGCACAATATAATCAGGAAACAGGCAGATTGATCATACGACTTTCATTTCTTTGTGATGAATCCTGTGTAGAAAATATGTACGTAATATTAGATTCTGTTTGGATATATAAATGAGATTTTTTGTCCGTTATTAAATTATGTGCATTTCTATCATTTATATTATAAAAGAAATAAGGTTTTTTGCTATCCTTCTTTTTATAATCGAGCGCATTTTCACAAAAGTCTTTATAAACGCATTTTTACTTTCGAGTTTCATCATATATTAATATATCTTCTTATATCTATTTATTATTATATGTCATTATATTTTATACTTAAAGTATTATCTCTCATTATATTTCAGGCATTAAAAATACCATAAATACTGTAAATAATTAAAGGAATTTTATTAAGAATGGCATTTTTATCAATCAAAAAAAAAATGATAACATAACCATAACATAAACTAGCTATTTTAGGTTTGTAAAAACTAACTTTTTTTAGACTTTATATAATTATAAATATGGATATCAAAAGTGAAAAAATTACCATTTCACAAATAGAGTATAGAGTATAATATGGATTTTCGTATTTTCAAGACTCATGTTGACAATTATATTCACAGGGTGAATTGTCAGCTAATTGTTCAACCCAGACCTGTGTTTTTGTATCTGCTAAGTTCCAGCAGTCGGGGTAATCAAATCCGCAATTACTCTACTACATAAATGTAAGCGAAGTAGATTCAATTTTTTAGATATGTGTTATTTATCTAAAAATACACGCAATAATACTTTATATACGGTTCTTATATTTTCAAAGAGAGATACAAAATTTTTTTTAACAATGGAAGTGTATTTCCATCACGTACCCAAATAATATAGTAAATCGACCAAATCGTATCAAAGTGTAACCGATATATTTTTTGACTGCAAAAAAGATATTACGTTCCATAACAATATCGATGCCTGTGCCATTAATAACATTCTATCTCACAAAGTCTTACTCTATAAAAATGGTAACATACGACGGAGTAGGTCTATAAGTAATCTTCCTACTGTAAGGTTACAAGAGTGTGTAGTATAAATAATGAATTACCCTCAAATCGATTGAACCTGTGACCCACGAATAGGGGAGGAAGTTTATAAAAAACGGTTGCGTGAGGGGGAACCACGAGTATCTCAAGTAAAACTACGTATAAAGGTGATGCAAATTTATTGGGATTCAACCTCATCGAAAAGAATTCAAAAAAAGTCTTTGGTAGTCAAGTTTAAAACCTATTTTTATTGAAATATTTTTTCACAATTTTTAAATTCAATTTGACGGTTAAAACCATTATTACATAATAAATGCGTGGTTTATTTTGTTACAAGTAATTTTTACGTTTTAATTGCGCAAAAGTTTAATTGATTTTTTTT
>JAGVSQ010003075.1:0-22635 GCA_022683975.1 Rhyacophila evoluta | reverse complement strand
ACAGTGATCTCACATATGGAAGTTTACCAGTTTTAAATAATTCAGAATTTAAAATGTATGATATTTTTTATAATTCTGTAAATGTAAATCTGAAGAGTCGAGGAACCATTATATTACGATTTCGCCATGATAGTAAAAACTCTAAATAATTTATATTTCATAAATTAATTCAACCTTAAAATCCAAATTTGGAAAAATATCACTTACGTATTTCCTAATGACAATTTTATATAATATTTGGCATATCCTTTACATTAACGTGATTGTCTCGGGTAATAGAGCGTACAACGTTGTTTTATATTTTTTTCTACAATAAATATAATATGTACACGATTTTGTATATTGCTGTATCCATAATAATATAAATAACGTATTACTCTAATTTATTGCATAGTGTTATATATCATAGTATATATATGTAGTATCCGCAACATTATTCGGTATATTTATTATATTGATATTAAATTAATAATTCATGCAAAATATGGTTTTATATATGGGTTCGAGTGATTTATTTTATATTACAATATTTATTACCTTGGGTTTGTATTGATTTACGACATGAAATCATTGGCCGTTGCCACAACATCCCACGATTCCTAACAAAAACCCTTTTTATCCGCATTTTATATTAAAACGGGCTCGTTTCGGATTCCTACTAATCTATTGTTGGTTTTCTCTGTCGGTCCAATCGTTCAGTGGTCTTAAAACTTTCTATGTTCATTGTCAACCCGCACTCAGCAAAAATACGTCATATACTAGTTAAATAATTTCAATCGTCATCCATTTATACTCTACAAGCGGAGCGAAAATGTATCTGTACTCGACTGATTTTTTTTTACATCTAGTAATATATTTAATTCAATGTAATAACATAAGATTATCTCGAATACTCAATTTATTGTGTCAAATTAATAAACTAAACCTTAATATATTCCTGTTCTTTATTTTTATGAAGAGCGGCCGACGATGTCTAGTGAAACCTTGATACAAACAGCTTATTTATCGTTATTTTAGTCTACTCTATATAATAGTTCTCTCATTATTTTATACTGTACCCACCATCCACCCGCCCCGTCTTTACACCTGGTCTTAATCAGTCGTATCCCGGAGCTCTGATATCGAGAAACGATCTTCTTTATTTTACGGGAGTAAATACAAATTACCCAATACTCACAATACAATATTACAATACAATACAATATTGCCACACATTCAAGTATGCTGAAGTTAAAAGAAATAAAATGAGAAAGCTGAAGCTTATGGCCCAATGGGTCCAAGAGCTGCTTGTACCGACTTCCCGCTGTTGTTTTATATTATGTACATTTCGAAAACGGAACTCATAGATCTCGATAGTGTGAAGATGAACACTCCGGAAATGAAGTACAATATATGGATATCCACAATGTAAAGACAGATTTTTTTCTTGGTGATTGTATGTCAGCTAATTGCTAAATTCGTAGAGTAACCAGCCCTGCATCTTCTTATTTCTAAAAATCTAACAGCTTCGAATCAGCTATGGGAATCAAACCTGCAATATCCGCCTCCGCAGCATGCACGCCAACCTCTGATACTGGAGAGACATTTCTCTCATTATGGTTTGATAAATATTATCCAACTTTTTGGCCTGGTTTTCAATTGAAATAAAAAATATGCGTTCAGCATTTCTGTTATCATATTTTATTATTACTTTATTATTAGTATTAATAATTTAACTATGGAATTATATTAAAATATACCAAGTGTTATTTACAAAATATCAACAATCACACGTGAACAATTTACTTATAAGCCTCGGTCCTTTGTTTCATATTTTCAAAAACAAATTCATTAAAATGATACTTAAATTAATTAATTAATTCATTAAATACGGCCGTAAAAATAGTCATGTTCGATTTTATAAAATGTGATCGATGACATTATTGATTATTGACAAATTATCAAAAGTATTATTGCAAACTATTTGCAGCTATTATGACAATTTTATTTGCATACTCCTGTTTTAAAAATAAGACATAAATAATTAATAACATCTCGCAAATTCTGTAAATAATACAGCCCAGCATCCGTGTGTATTTTTTAAAACTTTCTGAGGCAACATCTTAGCCTTTCAGAATAATTCACATGAATATTTATTCTATTCAAAAAATGTAAAGAAAATCCAACCTTCCTATTTGGGGGGGGCGACAGTATGGAAATTTTTCATCCACTCCCCAGGCATTAATCTTCGTTGTATTGTGGAGAATCCTGCCCTATATTCAGGGGTATCCCATTGTTTGGGGGGAACACCTTTGCGTTAAAGAAACACCGGGTGTTATACTCACTTTTATATGTTTGTAATGAATCACACAATTACGTGTTATTAAACACTACACCTTATCTCGATTCGCATTTTTTTCTTACGTTGGAAAACCCATTATTTTTAATATTCACGACGTTTCTGATCGAAATCTTACCTATTAATAATTTTAATTCAGTGTATCAATTAACGCTTTCTAGATGAAAGCCGATTAAAAATTTATAATGACATAAAAACTAGAATTATAAATCACTTTACAATGTTATTCGTGACATGGGCTCTACATTTCGCACGTATCACCGTCTGAAGATGTTAAACTGCTAAAGCCTTTACTTATATAATTTTCTATAGTATCGTATATTCAATAATATTTAATTCCTTTGGTTATATGAGTTATATAACAATTGGTTATATAAGTTCGACTAGTTTATTTTCAATAAAATTAAACGAAATTTAGTGTTGTCTTAAAATTTAAATCACTACACTGTTTCAAGCGGTATGTTGTTCTATTTTCGTTGTTATGCAATATAATCACACCACATGGTAATTATTATGGATCTTTTAGCAAATCGAGGCGCGATTTCTACTTATTTTTTTACACGTGTATCACTATTTATTTATATTTCTGACCAATGCCTCTGGCCGGTCCTCAAACCAAATCTAAATGAGTGGCAAAATTGTGTCTAAAATCGATAAAAATGAGGCCTACACTATATGTCAACAAAACCATGTCATCGACGATAAAACAGTTTTCCTATTATCCTTACCAACCATTTAGAAGTTCACAAATTTCAAAAAGCCCCGATTTTAAAATCAGTAGGTAACCATTTAAGTACATTTATTTTGCTGTTTTATTTTCTACTAAAATTTTGAATAAATTTAACCAACATTTGTCTATACAGTGCCTACTTGCAGTATTTAGGTTTTCATCACCGATGGACCGCATACATATATTTAACATTTTTCATCGAATAAATTTCATATTTTAATTTAAATTAATTCCGAATAAAGAATGGTCTCAATTAACATGTATCTAATAATGTTATTAATGATATTAACGTAACGATATATGCTGCCTAATATCCCTGTTTTTAAATGTGCATGAAAGTTATTGTTCAGAAATTTCATCACCATTTGTAAGCGAAAGCCCTCTATATCTTTCTCGCTGCGAGCCTTGTGTCATATTTTTTATAGATCCGCCGTAAGAAAATTTTCTTTAGAAGAATAGAGTAATTTCCGTCCTCCATATTTAAACAGACCCTGCTTTTCTTTTATTTTATACAAAATTCAGGATTACAGTGAAAGGTTTTTTTCGAGAAGAATCGCGTTAAAAATGTTTACGGACTTAAAATTCAAGCTTATTACATCCTATATTTACAACTGTCTTTTCTATGCTTATTCAGTAATATAAATTTAGCTATACGACTCACCGTAAGCCTATACTTTAGGTTTGTACAAATTTAAGAATACATACCTGACACTGTATCCAATTTGAGTATTATATGATAGTAGTAGCTTTTGTCAATGGTAAACTAATGTAATGTGTCATTGAATCGGCTCGATACTACATATTCACTTACGCAGTTTAATAATGACTCGCCTGTGATACTGAAAAAATAACATTTCTTAGAAAATACTAATGCGATTTACGATATGGTAATGATCACCAGTATTCATTGACGAATGTAGCAGAAGAAAAATAGGAAAATTAACTCCATATTTCGTTTTAGCTACAAATCACAGTTTAAACGACTTGAGTGTCCCGAAGCATTCGAATTCTCACCTTATTTCTTTTGTTCCTCGTTTGAAGTATGTATGTTTTTTAAAAATTTAACATTTTGCCAGCCTTTCATTATTATAGAGAGCTGATTTGTATTAAAACAAAAAATTTTGTGCCAAATATTAATCGGATGATCCAATATTGAGCCGCGGATTGTATTGACTATGATAAATACAGTGTTTGTATTGTAATTATAAATCTACGCATACCCCAGAATAGTATAATATAAATACTTGGTGAATTATATTAAAATCAGTGTACTAAAAATAAACTATTATACACGACTTAAGCTAATAAGTTTGGTTGGATCCTACTAACATTCAAAACGTGTTACTACTACGAGAACTTATCACCTAAATATGCAATGACTTTTTCATTATACGGGAACTTTCGAGTGATCAGTCGGAAGTCTACGTTAGTGAACGTATCGAAGAGTGTTTCAAACAGTGTCGATTCTGTTATTGCATAGATAAGGAAATTGTGACATTCCGCGGATTCGTGTGACTGCTGAATATTTCCTCTGCGGAGGGCCGTCGAGAAGCAGCAATGAGCTCATGACCCTCCCTCACGAGCGGACGTGACGGGATTGGAGAGATGGGCATCATCATCGGAACGTGCGTGCCGGAGAGCGAGCCGGAGCCTGCCGCTTACAGCGCGCGGGCTCTGCACCACCACTTCCTGCAGAGGGGGCAACGAAGGCTCGTCTATGGTATGCCGATACTCTGGTTCCACCACACTCCAACCGCCTTGCAGTATATAATATTTTAAATCTAATTGCCACAATCAACCGGTCCATTAATAATTGTTCACAAAACTAGAGTTATTCAATCCTAACATTTGACTATCCATAAGGTACTTAAGAAAATGTATACCTTTTTTTTTAAGTTTCCTTATATTACCGTGTTCGCACGGACAGAGAAGTTTATGGATCTTCACCCATTAGGCATCCAGTTCTGCGTTTCAAAATTTAAAAAACTTCGAACCCGCAACTTACAATACCAAAACGCACACGCTTACCTCTCGGACACCGGGGAGACTCAAGTTTATTAATCAGGTTACGTAATAGAATCATAGAACAAACCAACTCTAGCTTTTTACCGACAGAAATGAAATAAAATAACTCCATAAGTTTTATGATATACATGTCCATACGTTTATATTTCCGTATATGTCGTTTTATACTAAAAGCACTTCACCTCTACGTATACATTATGTTTATAATGCAATTACTTGAACTTTAGTTTGCTATTGTTTCGTTAATTTCTGATGGACAGCGACACAGATTATATTTTAATTCAGATTTATATTTAAAAAAAAACATTTATTATGCTTTTTCAATAGTGTACTGCTGTGAATCATACTATCATTTCAAAAGCATATTATTCCTTATTTTATTTTCATTTGTCATGGCGATATATTAAACTGTTTCATTTTGTATGTATTTATTGTCTTCTTTTGTAATTTTCACAACGGCGTTATGATTAAACCAAACAATCGTTTACGTACGTATTATAAAATATAACAATGAATATTATTGTAGAATGCGTGTTAAACAAAGCGCATGTTATGAGGTCGAGTCCACATTATACAATGAAATAGCGATACTTAAAAATTGACAATATTCTCCAATAAAACTCTCATGTTCAATAATATTAAATAAAACGAACCGCAAGTGGGCAGGTGAACGGCACACACGCGATATCCATTAGCGAATGCCATTATTTACCTGTGCTGTGCCATTTCTACGTGGGAAGGCAGTTAGCGAAAATTCGGTACACAGCCGACACAATGCTCCACTCTGCCCTTGATCCCCCATGGGCTGTAAATGCCATGCCGAAATGGCTTTTCCGAATAATTCCGATTAGGCGAATTCGAGTCAGTCGAGATGAGCCACCTGTGAATTGCATCTATGTCATCACACCGCGTGCGTTTTAATACCAACTTATGTGTCATTTACGAGCAACATTTCGTTTAGGATAGCTTAAATTTAATCATATATTTGGATAAGTATGTAACCTCCATTTTAATGTTTGAATATATATTTGAAATCGTCGGTGTGGTTGGCATATATGCCGAGGAATAGATCCAGTCCATATTTAACGTATTATAATATATATATGTATGCAGTGTTATATTTTGATGTTCATGTAATTAATCGTCACGATTTCATTGTACGTATTTATTGTATAATTATTTATTATGTAACTTAACCTTTATTCGCAATAAAAACCCGTTCTTCACAAAATTCATATGTTTTTCTCTCGAAATCACCATCTTTTATTCTAACTATTATTCGCTTTTATTCTCCTGGACAATACTATCTGACTTAACTGTACGCAAAAGTCTGTCTTTTCAATTGAACAAGTAATATTAAAATAGTTAGTAATGATACCTAATGATACATTCAAAGTTTATTTCCGGAAATTCGGATATTATCACTTCTTATCTTAATAATTAATAAATCACAATTTTTAGTTTTACTTTGAAAAAAGCAAAATATTTTTGCGCTATTTTAACACTTGGCCTGCGGGATCCATAATATTACGTGATTCTGTACTCTGGCGATTATCTGCCAGACTCGGAAATGTTCCGTGCCTTATACTATAAATATTTTGACTGCCAATTGTAGTCAAAGACTTTTACTAGATTTTTATAAGAGAACCAGATATATTTCTCGCTCTATATTTCGTAAACATCGCCATTGATCATATAAATTTACTAGTGTGTTAGGGTTATTCTATCTTATGTCATAATTTTTCGACCGAAATCGTCTTCTTTGATTTATACTTGTTTTTCAGTTCAGATTAAAGATTTTAAATACTTTCGTAAATTTTAAATGCGGTTATTAATGCCGATGACGATTCTATTATATTTTTTCTCAAGCATTAAAAATTAGCACTATCCTATTTTTAAGTGATAATTATATAAGCTGTGACAATAATATAATATTAAGATGCTAATAAATTGATTCTGCACAGAATGTTGAGTACAATAAACAAAAATTATTTAAATATATAAAGTGTTTTAGGAACTATGTTGATTTTCGCAAGCATTAAGCGCATTTTCCAAATTTGCCAAAAGTAGCCCACAGTTAAAGTGTTAAAATATTTTTTTTCCTACAGGACATCATATCGTCAACATTTCCGCTATCTACATAATTATCTCAAACATTCTTCTAGTTTCGTATGTGTTATATATTATTGCAATTGACATTTGGTTACCCTTTTATTATACTTCCACTTTAAAGAAGTTTTAAGTGTTGGTAGCACTGAATGCGGCTGTCAGAAAACGTTACAAATATATCTCTCGTTGAAAGAAAAATACAAAATAATTAAAAAGCATTTCGCGCAAGTTCGCAGTTGTAAATCACGGCCGCGCTTTTACCCGCCATTAAAAGAGAATTAATGCCAAGCTTTCTGCTTTCTCTTTGAATTATTAACGTTTTAATATTTCATGGCTTTGTTTTATTTAATGAAAGTTAAGCTCGGGGTGCACCAAAGGTGACTTATAAGACTCGCAACTAGAACTTGGAATAAAGCCACAGCGCTCGAAAACGGCCGTACACAATTTCAATACTGACTTCTATTCACTACTTTTTAACTACCCGAGCTTTATAAAATTTATTTTCCGCATTAAAAACAGGAATTATTTTTTGGTAATTTGTATGCAGTATATTTTGTACTTTATGTAGAACTAAGTTCACTGACTAAAAAATGGAATGTATAAATACAAATATGTGTTCTACTGTGTACTGCAACTGCAGCGTTTTAACAAATTATAATCTCTATACATATATATAATTCTCATTGTTCTCTAAATCGAATGACCAAATTTTGGTCCGGGATGTGTGGATAGTATTTCTAAAAGCAATCACCCTGCTCTCTTATATGCCTATTCATAGTTTTTTTTTCAATGTTTATCTCTCATGTTCGTGTATTTAAAAAATATGTTGTGCAACTGTTGCAGGTCTCTCAACATCAATTATTCTTACATACATTTTTTTTACTTCTGCGTAATTTGTGAAGGTTCAGCTGGAATTCGACTCTTAATTTAATCACTCGATAACTTACGATTCTCTAGGAATTAAGTCGTTGGGAAATTTATTGAGATTGAGATGCATGTCGAAAGCTTCCGCCGTCGTCTTGCGACTTATCTTAGGAATTTCCACGCAGCATAATCTGCAAAACGAGCAAACGTCGTAGAAGAAAATGCGAATCATTCAAATGTGCTTTTAACGAATGAAACTGTCTAGAAACGAAATTATATTCCCATCGTCGGTTTTCTGATTAATTCTGTTTTCTTTTCGTAATGTGTATTCACTTTCGATACCATACCGAATTTCTTTTACAGTGGTGTTTATATTATATATCAAATTAATATAATACAATATGATAATATTTCTTTATATGTATGTGAATAGCCATTCTGAATTTAATAAATATCAATAATATTGTAAAACTGATGCGCAGTTCTTTGCGGGACTCTAAGCTACAAGATCTCTTAAATTTGCACACTTATGTGTAATTCGTCCACCTGGACGTCGTCTGATGTTCATAACTTCATTAAAATTATCAAATACATTTTTTTAAAAAGAAAAAAGTCATTCTTGAATCAAGCAAGATGTCTGTGCCAAAAAATTATCGAAGAAATGTCGCGGAAAATCCCAATGCCTTAGCACAAATTTCCAATACATAGTATAATATATCATTTGTACAGATCAATTTATATTTCAATTTCTCGGGGCTTCTCATTTTCTCTAAATTAGCTTTTGTGTTTTATGTTAATAATATGCTAATAAGTAGTATAAATGAAATCATTTGGTAGTAATTATTAGGTTAGGTTGGGCTTACATTGATGCGTAACAAAATAATTCATTGCAATCATCCATATTATGACAGTTTGTCATATAAATTTAATTCACTCGTCACATCTCCCGTTCGTCGGAGTAAAAAAATCATAACGTCGCCTTTCTTGGTTATATTTGAAACAATATTATTTTTTGTTCGCTTAGCTTACTTTTATAGCGAGCACGTGTTGTAACCGAGTTCTCGTGTTATCCTTTAAAATAAATACAAGAAAATAATATACAATTCGGCGAGATTTCATTAGGGCGGTACTTGCCGAGCGAGTTTTTATTGCGTTTCGTACTTTTTACGATGTCCTTCTGCGAAGAGGCTGTGAAAATGAAATAAGACGCGTGTAAATATGAACGCCCTTTTTTCGGCTAAGCGAAATTGACGCCGCCTTGAGCCTCGGCATTCCTTGCCAATCAATGTGTCGGGTTCTCAATTCTTCACACGCGAGTTACTATCAAAGTCTTTTACAAGGCAACATAAGATACACGATCTGCCCGTGTCAAATAAGACATATAGGTGCTTATTTTTGATTCAGTAATATGTTGAAACTCGCTGCGGAAATACAAAACGTGACACCTTTTATTAAATGGCATATGTATAACATAAAATCAATCATCCTAGGCAAAATTGTCTTTGGACACATTTTTATAAATGTTGCCTCTGAGTTGACAAGCGTCACCGTTGCCATTAATGGGTGCTGGTTCAAATCCCTTAGCCGCAAACAAAATATAATTTGGAATTTGAGACGATTTAAATTATTAGCGGACTACTAATTCTCATAAAAAAACATATCTACCATGATAACTCTTCTTCGGAACGAGTGTGGTATATATCAATATAAATAAAAATGTCAAAGTTCGTTTGTTCAAAATCTTCAATCTTCGAAAGTTCTTCACCGATTGCCTTTGAAATTTTGTTACAACGTTGCATTCAAATCCGCGCGTTTTTTTATATACCTACTATTTATTATATAGATGCCACAACTGTGACAGGTAAAAATATACTTTTTTGAAAAAACAGCGCCATAATTTTTAAACAGACTGAGCCACAGCAACGCGTGGCTGGGTAAAGCTAGTATTAAATGTAAATATATTAATAATTTTCATTTATTCAAACATTATCCATTCGCTTTTCCTGTATGATATAAATATGACAGTATATCTTAAGAAACAATACACAAAACTTAACTAAAACTATCGAGTACAGTGGTCAGCTAAAATTGAAATATAATATAATTTAAACTATCATAAATAAGCAGTTGTCTTGAAAATCTACGAGTTTTATTGATAATTCAAATAATTTTCAAAATAAATCGACGATAACGTAAGGATAAATAATAAATAATAAGGTTCATAATCTGCTGAGATTTTGGGAACTCCATGGTGATTGCGATATGTTTTAATCGTATCTTATTCACACGAATTCGTGTGAAAAAGATGATTAATAAAACACGACATTGATGACCACTGAAGATTTGTACGTATTTCTGGAATTTATTACATTACCACCTCTGAACGTTTTATCGATATTTATTTTATACTCGCATTGCTTCCACGGGTTTGATCGAGCTTTTATATTGAGAATTGAATCGATCACTATTTATAATATCGAGCATTTAATTTAGACTAGAGGGACGCAAAACGACGTCCTTTAACCGCCTCATACATATTCTTATCTATTACACTGAGTGAAAAACAATATCTTTGGTACTTCATTAGTTTTCCGCCTACCGTGGCAGAGGTCAGTGCATTACACTCTAAATGAGTATTATTATTGACTCAGGGTGATTGATGATTGCTAATGAAACTGAAACGTAAAACTAACGCCTTTATATTTACAACTAAGTAAATTATACAAACCCTAGTTAAGGTTTAAACTGGATTTTTTACGTGCTTTTTTATGTATATATCAATGTATATTTTTATATTGTTCATCGTAGAACCTTTAGACGCAGACAAGCGAAAGCTTACTGTGGAAATATTTTATACATAAATCATGCCATATTACTTATTGATACATATTTAAATACGAGGCGTAGGTTCATAGGATTTATTGAAGTGTATATGTATAAGTAATCGCCGTTCAATATACTAGATTCTAATAATGCAGTGATGCAGTTATGCAATAACTCATAGATTAGTGATTTAATTATAATTAACTCTTTTTTATCAATTATTAATTAGTTGTAACGTTGATCAATTATTTGAATTTTATATCTTCACATTCGTCGTTATTTGTGACGTGGACATACAGCCTTAGGATTCCGAACTTCAAAACCTAGATCTCAAATAACGATGCGTAGTTATCTCAGAAATTTTAAATAAACTTTTTTATAAATAACCTCGGTTAAATATATTTTACAAATTAATATTCTAACATTTCTTCGTTGTTAAGAGCACTGTCGTACTTATCTGCACATCTCTTAGAAGTTCAAATTAAACCTTTTATACGTGGTACACGTACTTTCATCATAACGCTTGGCGATAACTATTAGAGATTCTGAGTAATTCAGTCGAAATAATTTTGGGTGTTTTTGCGACGTCATATTTTTACTGTGAACTAATTATGTGAGTATATATTGTGAACTCATTTATTTAGCTGGCCTCTACTTATACTTAGGTATGAACAATGATTTAACTTTCGCGGAAGTACTGGAAATAACTCTCTCCATGCATACACCGTAATAAAAACTTGGCCTTCGTACCCACATCGCCTTATGCCGATTTTATTTTTTAACGAAAGAAAGTAAGTCGTGACCTCTTCGCAAAATTAGTTTTTGGCTAGAATTATTAAATGTAGTTTTAATTGTCAGTAATAATTTTTACTTTTGGATATTGAATTTAAAATTTCATAAGAATATTACTATCATTGTGAATTACTGTTTACTGAATCCGTAGATTTACTGGGTTTCGAATTCTGAATGAATAACACAATGACCATTCATAATATTACACAATATTACTTAGCTAAACAACACGTGGCAAATCTTAACGAAACAAGGCAGTGTTTTAAAGTTTGCAACTCTACCATACATCAAAGAGACTGCATGTTATGCAGATACAGGCCATTATCATACTATCCATAATAGGTCGAGCAATTAGCTGACAGTAATTTCTCGTAGACAAAATATCTGTCAGTAAATATTTACATAGTAGGTATCCACATACCCTGTGGACATCTTTATTTACTCTATGAAGATCCATCCATATATTACACTTTAGTTAGATGAAGTTTTTTTTAAATCTGCGGACGCTTCGCTCAAATAGTATATGTAGTTGTACTATATCTCGTTTTATTTATAAGAACATACGAATTAAATTTTTACTTAATAGTCAAAAATTATTCGTAATTATGAAAATTTAGCGCTTAAACATAGATCGTAAATTTCCGTGAAACGAACGCGGAATTCATAAAAGCTGTTATTTTCCTTGCTTTATATTTGTAATGAGCCCAATTATTGAATTATAACAAATCAAATGAATGTTTTCGTCGGTTTACGGTTTACTTAGCAGTTATTATAGGGCTGCGTTAACTGAATACAATCAGCCTTGGCACTCAAACAAAAGCGTGTTAATCAGCGATTAAATCACTGTTTAACCTTGTCAAACGAGTAAAAGCTCATTTATGAATAGCAAATCCATCCATCATAACGACGATAAAACTGCAGATCTAAATCAGCTCCCAGACATTAAACTCCTCGTATTAAAAAATAGCATAATTTATTCTCCAGCGGGGTGCTTTCATGAACACATTCACAGCGAGCAATGTTAAACTGAGAAGCCTCATCTCAATAACTTATTTTATTATACATATAACTTTTAATACATTTGGGTTGCTTATAAATTCGTGTATATGCCTAGTGAAAATTTTTATTCTTTGTTATTGTTGTACTTATTGTTTCCAATATTTCCAGCTACCGTGATTTAACGCTTTGAATACTGAACAAAGCTATATCCCTATTCTGATAACAGTGATAAATGCTAACGACGATAATTTGAAAAGTAACAATTTTAACAACTAAATATACATTTATTTTATCAAACAATCACAAAAAAAGTAGAATTTTAAATATGTTTTATGATTTTTCCATACAACAAATACATCGTATGACTTAATCAAACGGTTAGAGTAATCATGAATCGCTTTTAAATCAGTTTGTAATTTGATAATAATGCATTATAGTTATGTACTTTTGAACGTAGATAGACAATGTTTAGTTGAATATATTGGGCTGATGCAAAAGTCCTCTGCGTATTTTCTGGGTAACGATGCAGGTATAAAATTCTCCGAATTGATGAACGGTAAATGTTCTTAAACCTTTTTTGTGTAACGGTTAGTATGTACCTGCTTTCTACTCAGTTTTGGCTTGGCTAGCAAGTGGTGAAGACCGCTAATTTTATTTTTTCAAATGGCTCTGGATAAAGTGCATTTACGCCATTGCTTTCTTTATGAATTTCATAAAGGCAATAACGCGACTGTGGCAACCAAAAATATTTGTGACGTGTACGGTAGTGATGCAACTAAAGTTCGATTGACTCAAATTTGGTCTTCGAGATTTCGAACTGGAGATTTTTCGTTGGTCGATAAACCAAGGGCTGGGCGGCCTTTGAAAGTTGATGATGACCAAATCAGGGCCATAATTGATGCTGATCCCCATCAAAACACCAGAGAAATCGCTCTGAAACTAGGAATCAACCAATCATCCTTGGTGCGACATTTGCATCGCATGAGGATGATCTCCAAGTGCGACGCTTAAGTGCCGCATCAACCATCACCGGCAAATCTACTGGATCGAATCTCTACGTGCGTTTCATCGAGTAAAAAGCAAAAACAAGAACCGTTTTTTAATAGGCTGGTGACGGGGATGAGAAGTGGGCTGTGTATAACAATATCGTACAAAAAAAATATTGGACCAGACCTGAACAAGTGCCGTTAACCACCCCAAAGGCCAATATGCATCAAAAAAAGGTGATGCTTTGTGTTCGGTGGGATATAATGGGAATTTTCTACTACAAGCTCTTGGAACACAATATATAATCGACTGATATAATAAAAGGTTTGAAAAAAATTGTTTTTATGTCGTTAAAAAAATACGCCAAAACTTTTGCATCAACCTAATAACATTGAACTTTATTAAAAGCTAAAATCAAAGATGCGGTATCTGAACGGGAATGAGAAAATGCGATAGGAGCTTACTCTATCCCACTCATTAGCTCGTCATTTCTCGGTCATTTCCCGTTCGCAGTTGGTACCCAGCAGTAGTTAACAACCTGTCCGCCGCGTTTGAGTCTTTCTGTTCGCACAATTCGAGGCAATCATCCAAATTTATCGCAGCGATTACGTCGCCTCATTGTACAACTAATCCTTGGTGCTTACCGACTCTACTTTGTTTCCATCCCCTTCTAGTATTATGTTTAAACCGAAATTTATGAATTTTCTCCGGAGCTAATTATTCATAGGATAAGTGGCGTGCCAAGTTTTGAGTGTGCCTAATGGATAATCTTGATAGCTGGCCGGGTTCATCCCTAATTTCGAAAATTTAAATAATTCGTTAGACGATTCGCGCTAAAAACGGTTACATTATTCTCACAGACAATTGAAAAATAAACCACCACCCAACAATGCGTTTGATAGATATTAATTAAATTCTGTACTGTATACATGTATGTATATATAATATATTAGTTTACGGATAATCGCTCTTACGAAGAATTTGCTTTGAGCAAACAAATCGCGGGAATAAACCCTGAAATGAAATTAATAAAAATTAAAAACACTGAAACAAAAACAAAGCTGAAGTGACAACACACAATGTTTCAATTGTTTTTTTAATAATTACTATTTTTTGAACGAATTTTCACTGTGCTTTTCATTATTCGATTTACTTTAGTTTTTCACAATTTAGTTAGATTATTGAACGTGAGACGGATCAATGCTGCGTTTTATTACAATGTCTTTCAGACAAACAGGATAGCATAGATCGTAAATTAAATTTGAAACCTTTCTTGTTTCTTAAATTTCGTTTGGATTTCCGAAACGTCATTAGACACTCGGATTCTAGAAATATTAAGATCGTCTACATGCATGTTTGTCTAAAGGTGATTGTACTCTTATTATTCTCAACCTAAAATTAGTTTTTTCTCTAATATAATTTGTACTATGGACATACATATGTATAATACTATTAAACGTGCCCACATGCCTTGAAAGCTTGTGAAATTTGGCGTCATTCGGAATCAGGTCATTCACTAAAATAGTAACAAAATAAAATACATTCGAATCATGCGACCTTACGTGTTTTTGTTTTTATTTCGTTAATAATAAATAATTGATTAGTGACGTCGATAGAGGTCCACCGCCTGCCCGAATTATAATAACAATTTTATTGAAATTGCCGAAGTGACCTCTGCGAATTTTACAGCGTTATCGGGGGCGATCATGCGAAGTGCGAAACGGACTTAATAGTCGACCGGTTCTCTTACCTTCAACTTGACTCTTGTATTCGGATTGAAAATCTTTACAAAAATTACTCAAATCAATGAACCATTAACTGAAAAAGTCTTATTGAAAGTTATTTAACCTTCTTTTTACTGCAACTGCATGTTGCACACTGTGATTTAAAATATGGTTAGGCAAAAAGCGAAAATATTTCGCGAACTATTGTATTTCATTATCCCAATTAATCGCTTTCGTTTTATTTTAAGTCAGTGGCACTAACATCTAGCCATAATCATGTTCTTCTTAAAGGCCTATTACACTACACAATTTCAAGGCACCCTTTACCCTTACTTAGTGCGGTGTAATAAGCCTTAGGCACTTAAAGCACACACAAGAGACCACGCCCACTCTGCAGTAAGAGCACTTAATATTGTGTAGTGTATGTAATAGGCCAATAATTCATACATTGCCAACAAATAATCGAAACCCAAAACATACTTTTTAGTAATCATGGTAATCTTAAATTATATGCCGTTATTTTATGGCCCGTCAGTGATTTCTAATTTGATTTATTTTCATTCAATAATTAAAATAATTCTTTTTTTCTATCTAGAGTATAAGTTCTGTATTATAAATCGAAACGGATACTTACATCCCCAATCATAATTTGGTTATGTATTTTAGTTCTTTTTGCAATATATTTCCATTTGACTATTCACTGGTGATTGTAACTTGTTTTGTTTGCTTCTAATGTACACTCATCTATTTTTTGGTGAACGTAAAACTTTTCTTGTGGCGTCTCAAGAAAGACGAGAAATCCTGCGAAAATAATTTTTAACGTTGTCCTCCCTCAACTTGCGAGGACGGGCCAGATCGCATGCTTGCCAGAATTCCTTCGAATCCTCTGTGAAATCTTTATTGAATTTGATTTTAATCATAAAAAATACTGAATATATTTTCATATGTAATTTAATATTTTATAAATTTTAAATAATATTGTTTATTCACAGTGGGAAGCCTTTATATTAAAACCGTACCATAACAAGACTAATATTTGTTCATTCGGTTAATATCCAGAATAAATTTCTATCATATAAATTACTTAATCGAATATTTGGCTTTTGTTAAACCCTTTAATATTTTTATGTTATTTCGTGATTGTTTATTTCTTCTTTTTTTGTTTCAGGAATAAAATGTCCCGTATGCAGCAAATTCGTGCTGCCGGACGACATAGAATGCCATCTAGTGATGTGCCTAACCAAACCTAGACTTTCGTATAATGGTAAGATGTTTATTATTTCAAATAAGTAACTCATAACTTACGACAATCACGCTAAGTAAAAATATTTTTTTACTTGCATACTGCATGAGATTGAATAAATTCAAAATCAAGTATCTATTTCAAGTCACTAGAAAAAAATCTAATCTGATATCTTCTAAGAGTCGTCTCATATCGTCATTATAGGATTGGTTTATCGAATATCCACGGTATGCAATTTGGAAAACAAAATGTGTTTTCAATTAATTAGATAATGTATACTATATTATATACTGTAATTCTATTCCTCCATAAATACACCAATATATAACTAATGTTGTAAAAAGAAAGGTTTAGATACCTTCATGTATTATCCTGTATGTGTTTAAATGAATTTTTTATCATCTTCTGAACATTTGATGGTTGGTCTATTCAACAAACAAATCCTAAAGGGACGATAAATGAAATGATCAAAGATATTAATCTCACCCTACCTATTTATGGTGAATGAAGACTAATTAAATAAAAACAATTTTCTACATACATTACATACAAATGTAATTGGTTGATAATAAAAAATTTATGCACAAATGGTTGAAGATGTTATTCACATTTTTTTTCAAAAGCAACATATTTGCAAGGTCGTTGATTGCCTTTCACATAGCATCTTTGAGACTTATAGAAGTGTGAGATTCCTTCATCAGTATATAAATTAACAATGTTACACTAAGTAAACTCAAAGTTTTGATTTTACAGTATTCCATTCAGAAATTCCTATTTGTGAGTATAATGTAGATATTTGAAATAATTAATAATCTATCAATATTTTCAATTTATGCAGTATATTATTTTTTAGAGGATTTAATAATAATGTATTTGGCTTGTTTATTTCAGAGGATATCCTGAGTGACTCAAAAGGGGAATGTGTGATTTGCCTGGAAGAATTGTGTCCTGGTGACACTATCGCTCGCTTGCCTTGTCTTTGCGTCTACCATAAAGGGTAATTTATTTTTATTCATCAAGACCTAATATATTAATTGACTTATATGCTTGCATATAATGTTTTATAATAATAGACAAATAATCTTGTATTAATGCTGGTAATAAGGAGAATATACAATTTTGGAAGATCCTATAAAAAAGTTTCCTAACTATCTTCTTTTCGAAGATAAAAATATTTGTTTGTAAAACACATGCATTAAACTCTGAAGAATGAAATTAAAGTATATTTCTTGTTATTTCAGATGCATAGACCAATGGTTTGAAGTCAACCGATCCTGTCCAGAGCACCCCGGGGATTAGTACGCCTCCCGTGCCGCCTAGTGTACAGTGTACAATGACTGCAATCAAATATATATTATAACGTAGTGATATGGAGAAACGAGCAGGCCTCCAGCCCTAATGAGGCCGTGGCCACAGTGGACTGTGATTAACCCTGTTGACAAGTGGCGACATGCATTAGCCCCTTCGAAGCGAGTGGACTCCGCAACTACAACTATTCCTAGTGTAAGCTTACAGTGGGTGCTATCAATCGAAACAATTCAAAGATTAATTCCCTTGAATCAACCATGAGATTCAATTACCTAAAAATTTAACATCTTCCTATACTGCATCATGAGGCACACCGAAAAGAAAATATTTTCGTACGTGAACTTAATTATAACACAAAAGCCAAATTAAAAATAGTAACATCTGCATATATCTATTTCAATTAACTTATTCAATTTTGATTCTCCTAAAATCATTTATGTTGATGCTGAATTTTTATAGTACCCGATTTCATCTATCATACTACACCTGTTAGTAATGGAGATACAGAAAAATTAAGCATTTATTAATTTTGACAATGGTTAAATAATTTCACTGAATCTTAATATATTTGTTTCAGTTTAGTTTTTTAACTCGATTATTAACAACGTAATTAAATGCATCCATCTCATATTTGTTATAGTCACAACCTTTTATAAAATATTCTAATCTGTTGACAAAAATAATTTCTTTTCAATGCTCCTATTGTATAGTATCGCAACACCTTTTGTATTGTATGTGTATATAAAATTATGTTGTAGATTCAACCAATTTACAATTAATGGAGTCATTCTGCATACATAAATTATTATATAAGGTTTTATGAAATCGCCATACATGTAGTTGAATCAATTAAGGAAGAATTAACTATGTCGTACAGGGACATTTCTTACCCACTCAAGGATGCGATCTTTGAATTGCTTTCCATGAACAAAAACCTACTGCAAGCCTATGGTTTGTTGATAGTATCAAAAGTCAGTCGTGACAGTGATCTGTATAAACACTAAATAAAATGTCAAAGTGATTAAATATACTACATAATGAAATTCAACATAAAACAGGTTGATGATTCGTATTTTTTCTGTATTGTTTGGTTAATTGCAGTGCTTCAAAGCTGTGCAGTATATATTATAATATAAGAACATCTCAAAATCCCTGTGATTTTATGGCAAAACTAGATGTACACTCTTTCTAATTGACATTATAGTGTCTATGATATGAATTAAGAATGAGAAGATATTCATGCTGTTTTTTGTTTGACACTTCTTAATAATCAAATAGTAATATTTTGCTCCACATTGTATGTATTATCTTTTTTGAAAAGAAATAATTGCAAAATTAAATATTCAATACCTGATCCTAGTCATGTTGTAAAAATATATTTATCAGGAGTTTCAAATTTATACATAGGAAATAAGCAATCATGTATTTTATGGTGTAGTTTTACAGATACTACGCTTAATTTACTCAATAAAAATAGTATAGAAAATTAATTTTGTTTTGATGAATCATCACTGCAAGTTTTGCCATAATAGCACAGTTGTAGTCTGCAGTTTTTATCAAATATGAGGTACATGAATAACTATTGTTAATTTGCTTTGTTTTCTCAATTATTGAATGGAAGATTGATTGTGATTACTGTATACACTTGCTTTGAAGATTTTTGATGTGCACTGGCCGACTGCTGATGCGTCCCGTGGAGACTGTTGCGCTTACACTTGTTTTGGACGTGCCAATGTTAGTCGTAATAATAGATTTACTTTTTTTATTAATTGGACGGTAGACTGTTGGCCGGTAATGGTCGGATATGTAAATATATGAAAACAAACCGTTCACTGTATGTTATTGATTCAGAAATAATAAAATAATTTTGTTTTACCGTCAAAGGCAAAAAAAATAATAATAATCTCATTGTTTTATGTAAAATTATAAAGAAATATTATGAAGTAACTTAGAAAATTGTTAACCAATGTTTTACGTTTAGAAATAAGTATTTTGCAAAAATTTTGATACCCACAAGCTTATCGTTTTAAATTTCTTAGTCATAACTATTTCCATGGAAATTGCTGTCTGTTGACATTCTCGAAATAGGAAGATTCAGAATGAGTTTAAACGCAAGGATACAGTCATAACCTGTGTGCTAGACAAAATATTTTTGATACTTTCATATCAAAATAACATAAAAAATACAGTTAACTGGCTATGCACATATTCCACACAATTCGTTTGTAATTTTCAGAAAAAAATCTTAACCGATGATAACTTATAAAACTTCCTTTTCCACTGAAATTGTTACGCTATCTTCGCAATAATTATTATTGTTACTTCTTGACAAAACTGAATCTTTAATTTTAACAAAACTGTTTGAATGTTTGACAATAGTGATTAATCGCCATAAAATTTGTCATTCAATCTAAGACAGTTTAAATTTTCAATTAGACTTTTAAGGTAATGGCAGCCAAAGATTCTAGATGTGAACATCTTAGTCCGTCTGTTGGTCCAAGACCAATGTATCATTTTGAAGGTATCTGTGTTGCCGCAAATATAACTACCTTTTTTAGACAAATTGATCAGCGGCAAAAATCTCAATCCATTTATGCTCCTCAACAGCAAACCAACATGTGTGAAACCCTAAAATTATATGTTCCATAATCTTTGTTATTTGTAGTATAGAAGTTTATTAAATTAAGTTCATTATGCTTTTTCGTTTGATTGTGTGTGATATTTTGATATAATTCCTTAATGTGTAAAATTACGCTTTCTTTTCATGATTTGCAGTCTGATTACAGATGAAAGTTTTCAACTCTTCTACTAAAAAATGATTTCATTTCTGCCTAAATTCAACAGATTATATGCAAAATGCAAATATAAATATATTTGGTGGGCTCTCATAAATTCTTTGTGAGTATGGTTGGTATCTTTAAATAAAATCCTGCTTTGGAGCATAAGTGGGTTGAGCAAATACGTTGGCTTGGAAAATTTCACTTAATTCGGGGATTCTTGTCCAATAAGTACATCTGTAATATCTAATGTTTGCTATTTTAAAGGTTTAATGATAACAAATAGATCTGTGATTCGTTTTGGCGGCTGATAAGGAAGCATATTATGGGTGCTAACAGCACAGCAAATTATTCTTTTATTGTAATTTATTTTTTCTCATCAGTGTCTTTCAGAATGTGAGTGTGGTTTTGTAAATGGGAAATTATTAGATGTAATCTATAGGGACAACTATTATCCATTTGACTTTATCTTTTGTTAGGTAAAAATGGATCATGCATTATGTAAATATGTAACTACTATAAATTTTCTCTGATAAATAAAACTGATGTTTTTAAATTCTTCATCTATTTTTTGTAAAATCCTCCTCCTACTACTCCATAAAATCCTTTATTTCATTTCAGGCGCCCTAACCGGATCTAGAAATATTCGCAGACTACTTATTCCGAGCAGCATTGGAAGTTGACAAAAAATATATTAATTATTGTTACTTATAATGCTTGCAGCTTTTTGACATTCATTAATTTTAGGAAAAAAAACTGTCCTACTAAATAGTCTCATTTATTGTACAAATAATTACAATATAATATTATCAAATAAACTATATTCATTATTTAATTAATATTTTCGACTGATGGAAATTGATTTTAAATTCTGAATTATTTAAAACTGGCAAACTTCCATATGTTACATTTTTCACATATGGAAGTTTACCAGTTTTAAATAATTCAGAATTTTATATTCATTATGATAAATGTTATAATCCTCAACTAATTAAAAAGAAAGGGTTAATTTCTCTGATCATACCCTCCAGCATATTCTCTCTAAGGGTGTATCACATACCTTTAGAGCATGTAACAATACATCCTACAGATAACATGCAATGTCTCCACAGAGTAACGGAATCCCACAAACTAGAAAGGAAGAAACAAAATACGGTGGAACCTTGATATAATGGACATCGGATATAATAGACAAAATTTCTGGCCAAATGTGAAAATTATTATGAACATATTTACATGTATAAAATAAAGAAACACTGATTTTTTATAGGTGAGTAAGTATATTTCAAGAAACAAAGGAAATCACTCACTGTGGTGACTCTATGTATGATGAACTAAAATGAAATTTACACCCATAATTGAAACGTAATAAACAAGTCAACTGGCACTATATCGCTCACTTATTACATACATCCTGGAAATCTCAAACTTCATAACTCTTCTTTATGTTCATGTACCTATTATACATAATTTAATGCAAAATTAGGCTAAAATAAAAATATATTCTCGAGAACTACTGGTTATTTGAAAATTAACGTATTTATTGATTGCTTGTCTAGACTCTAAACATTTAATGTTGCTCTGGTTCATAAATTATTTTTACAATAATAAATTTATATTTGAAAATAAAATTCTAACCAACTTAACAGCTTAACGACCGCGGACTCGTATTTGAGTCCTTGAAGAACTTCGGTTGCTCTCTATTTACGTCCTACGTCATACATTTCATTCCATCGAAAAATCACTGGGCTCCAATCGAATTCGATTTCAAATGTTGACGGGAGATGGTAGTATACACATCAATGCATTATTTAACAAAGATTAAATTACCATTTTTCTTTATAGTTTTATAAAAATGTCCTTAGATGGTACACAATTATTTTTTTCTGATGTGATCTTTTATAATACAATTTTAC